>JAIPRL010005103.1:0-20724 GCA_025469235.1 Pemphigus obesinymphae
ATAGATGTTATTATAGACAGTCCTAAGTCTGTAAAAATGGGAAGGAAAATGTTTTTTATGAAACCCAACTCGTACAGTAGACTGGTTTACACGGGACCCAACTCGTACAGTAGGCTATTTTACACGGAACCCAACTCGTACAGTAGGCTATTTTACACGGGACCCAATTAGTGAACAATCTGAATCATGGGACCCAACTAGTATGTGCCGAATAATATAATATCTTACATGTAAAACATATATAGGTACCGCATATATTACTATACTTAATATTTTTGATGATTTCAGTCAATAACACATGGGAATAGTCTGTTTCAAATGCTACAAATGCTGACTTGTGTCGTTTATTTCACGATTCAACTACTCCTCCCGTGTTGCTTATTTGGAATGATTAACAATTACGTAATTATTACCTATTATCGATTTTAATATAATAAACTATATTATTATTATGTCTCGGATATAGAATGAAAAAATATCAAAATATTTATACCTATTTATCCACCTTCGTGTTTTTTTTTTTTTTTTACGGCTTCGACGTCAATGGTCATTAGCCAAATCTTATCAAATGTGTACAATTACATTAAATGTTTGAATGATAAATATAAATAAATAAATAAGATAAAATAAGAAAAAAAATATATTTAGTACAGGATAAAAGTTTAAAAAAAAAAACAATATTTTAAATTAGGTCCAACATTATAGGATAGCTTCCAGGTATAAGATGCGGTTGTCTGTATTGTGGTGACGGAGCTTCCTCCCAGAAATTCGGAATCTTGTAGGTAGATCTTTTAATAGTGAATTTACGGCAGTCTTGAAGGATGTGTTATATATTGATAGATGAGATGCAGTGGTCGTAGAAAGAAAGAAGGTCTTTATTTAAGAGGAATGAGTGTATTAGTTTTGTAAACGCTATGCTAAGTCGAGTTATTACTGAGGAGATTTTTCTATTGGTCATTATGTCGTTTTGTTCTATATTGATATTATTTTAATTTTTGTAGAAAATGTCATGTTTATTGTTGTTCGGAACTTCATCTTACCAAAAATGTTTGCATTTGGTTTGGCAGGAAGGTTTAATGATGTTGAGGATACTATCCTTAACTAGAACAAAGTTTAAATGTGTTGCATTTTTATCTGTTAATAATTCTTGGGCTGCTTAGTCTGCTTCTTCATATCCCTTAATTCCAATGTAAGAAGAAATCCAAATAATTTGAGATGTGTAGTTTAGCATTCTATTTTGGATAGTTTTGATAATAGGATTTTGTGTGTATGGATTATTTATCGCTCAGACAGAACTCGGCGAGTCTGTGAGAAAGAGGTGGGATCGGGTAGTTCTCGGACAACTGATAATATGAAAATCTGATATGATCATAATTGGCTCCAATACCAACCTATATTTTTTCAAAAATTGATGTTAGGAAATTTTATATTATTGTATAGGTAATTGAATTACTTATGAGTTATTTTACGTTTAAAATATTTTTGAAAAATTTAAAATATATTATAAATACCAAATGAGATGGATATAAATACAGTATTAGGTATATGATAACAGAAAATTATAAAAAATATATATATATTATATTATAATAATTAAACAAATTACATTTTAAAGTCAAATTTCGTAATAATCGAACATGTAGCAATGGTTGTGGAAACACCTTATTAGGTAAATATTTAATAATAATAATTTTTATATAACAATATTATTGATTTTATTTAAACAAAATTAACTACTAAAATTAAGTTCAAGTTCATTGAAAATATAAAGCTAAAAAAAATTACGTGTTATATTCATATATATATATAATCTTTCTCGCCAATGTTGTATTTAATTACTATGAGATTTTATTTATCATTATTGGTTACACTAAATTATATGAAAAATGTTGGTTCTTAATATGTGTCGGTAAACTCCTCGAGTTTTGAAAGAGGTATTGAAAATTTGGGTTTTGTTCTATATAATTGGTTGCAATTTCTATAGCTTTCAATTCTGTTGTGAATATGTTTACAATATTAGAAAGTCGATATCTCACACAATTATCCCACTGGATAATTCGGAATCCTACTCCATTTGTAGTTTTTGTAGCATCTGTATATATATATATTTATTCGGATGTGATTTGTAAATTTATTTTGAATGGTTTCCTTAAACAGGAAATTATGGTTTGATAAACAATGTTATTATAATCTGAAACATGACGCAGGGTGATAAATATACTTTATACTTTTACTTTTTCGAATAACGTTATGGTAACTTCGTTATTTAATTTTTGTAGTAACGTAAGAGTAACTACGTTAATTATTTGTTAGTAACTTTATAAAATAATGCGTTATACATTTTTATAAATAAAAGATAAATTGAATTCTAATAAATTCGTCGACAATAGACAATGACCAAAATCATACTTGCAAAAAATATATATTTTAACGATTACTTATATAATTTTATAATAGTTCAGAGTAGGCATGAATTGAATTTCATAATATTTGACTGCAAACAATTATCGGCAAAAAATAACGAAATTTTTGACATTTTATTTCATTGTTTTCATTTTTACATATTTAAAAATGTTGAAAGTAACATTATTGTAACTAGTTACAGTCGTTGCCAGATAAATTGGTATGGCGGTGGAGGCGCTTTTCAGTAGGTATAACCCATACTAGTCGATAAACGACTTTGGCTGTCAATGACAATATTAATAGATTAATATAACATGGAAACTGGAATATACTAATATCAATGGCGGCTCGTGGGCTTCCTTAGTCCTAAGGTACAAAAGTTGAAAAAAGTGCAAAAAATTAACTTCTGAAAGAGAAGGCTCAAACCGAGTACCGCACGCGCGTCAAATCATCAGGGAAAATATTCCACTAGACTACGGGGAGCTATGAAATTGAATAGGTATACCTACGTATTATACGAGTAGGTATAGTAAAGAAACATTGTATGATCCTCTAATTTCAAATTACCATAACTTAAAAGTTAAGTCCAAAAGCTAAATTCTGACATCACCATCATTTTTTTCACAGAAAATTAATATTGTTCAAAAAAAGTGCAAAAAGTTCGATGATCCGGTAAAATAGAAAAGTTCCATATTTACTTCAGTTACTGAATATATCTCTCAATTTACATTCTTAATTAAAATTAGAAAATATAATATAATTAATTTACCTATCTATTGAGATTGTTGAATTATTCTCCAGAGGGTCAATGATATCGAATTACCTTCATTTTTTTTTTGTCTTGCATAAAATTATTATTTTTTTCGAAGAGATTTTCATTGTTAAATAACGCAACCAATAAAGATTTAAAATAATATCAAGGGGGAGTGATCCACCTATCCCCCCCCCCCCAAGTAAACTACCACTGATCGGAGTACGTATCGTGCCGGACTATTGGATTATAGTTAGAATTAGTAGTTTTTGATCAAAAAATAGTGTTGTCGAGGCTCGTTAATGTTAAACTTGAATATATTATAAATATTATTTAACAACTTTCACCTACGTAAAACATACTTATGTTAAAATTGAAAAATTTATCAATTTTTGTTAACAAAATTTATTTTATCTTTTTTATACGACATTTTTAAATAGTCTTTATCTACATATACATGTATATATGGATAGTATTATACTATTATTAGTATTCTAGTATAACTAATTGGTACCTATATTATTCTTACATCAGAGTAATATACCGGTTATTTTCGATTTTTTTTTAAAGTGTAAAAATAAATAGGTATATAGCCTACACCTGAGTATTAAATATTGTCTATTGATTATAATAATATGAATTTGTACCATTGACATATTCATAATAGGTATAATTTATATATTAGTAGGTATATTACAGTTTCATTCTTAGGTGGTAGCAAAATTTTTGGACTTTTATTTCCAGAGATTTAATCATTTAAAGTTCCGAATAAATGATCGATATTCCACAATTATCCCCTAATCATTGAGCTATATTAGGTATTTTATAAAAATTAAGGTTATATAAAGTAATTAAAACTATTGTATCTCATAAACTATAACACTTGTTAAACTTTGAAAATTCAAAATTGTACTTCCAACGATAAAAATAAATAGAAACCAATAGGTATGTGTATATACAGTATTTACATATATATCCGAAACCTATAATTAATATATTGTCGTGAAAATGTAAATTATGTAATTTATGTGTTCGTAAATTTTTAGCGTCAAAACGACGAGTAGATTACCATAAGTATAAGTGTAGTGTATGTATATAGTGTACGGATTGCTTTTAAACAAAATTCAAAAAAACAATCAAACATTTTAGGTATAGGTGCCTATCGTGTTATTAGATTTTAATTATTTTTTTATTTTTATGTTCAGAAAGACTCTGTGAATTTCGCCATTTATAGCAGTAATTGGACGGAAATGGATATGGAATGTAAAAAACTGATTTTGTTCGCCATGAGGATGAACAACGCCAATAATCTACGAATGAGGATTACTCCTACGAAAATCGTCAACATGGAAATATTCAGAAGCGTTTGTATTCCTTTGTGTTACAGGGTTTGAAAACTACTATAAGCTTATATCCATATTCCATACCCAAAATATTTAATTATTGATTATTTTTATCGATGTAGGTAATATTTTTAATTAAATCATAAGACTATTTTAAACATTGGGGAATTTTGAACAAAATAATAAAAATATTACTAATGTATAATATAAAAATATATATATATAAATTACCTATACATATACATATATACAGTAGGTATACCTAATAGTCCTAATATGCCGTAATATATACCAACTACATAATAAATTTCCTAACAGAAAGATTTTTAATTGATAAATCTTATTTGACTTCTTTTAGCCAAAAAGTTTACCTATATGCATGTATAAAAAACAAATTAAATTTCAACATTTTATAAAAATTACAGCAAATTATTGGCACATAACAAAGTAAAACGCATTTTTTTTTTCAAATACCAATAATTATTTAAAAGAGTCAATTTCGACAAATGGGAGGAACGGCAGATATTAAAATATTATGGGATTTTAAATTGGTTAATTAAATTCAAAAACTTACTAAACAGTATAAATAAAACGAAATAAGTACGAACCTATTCGGCTATACCTACACGGGACCCCACTTCCAAAAGCGGGACAAAACGCATAAATATTTTTACATTTTGCGCCTCACCGTAACGGCGTCCGGGGTAAGTGCCCCATTTCGCCTCCGCCCCTAGAATCGTCACTGATTATATATATGAAAATGTTCTATATTATATACCTACCAATCTGCAGTGGCGTCATTTTAGGTTTTATTAGATTTTAGTAAATGCCAAGTTTGGCATTAATATTCCCAACGATCGGTCCTTTAAAAATTATATGACGCAAATGTTCCCTTTGTCCCCCTCCAAATGACGCCACTGATACCGACAGGTCATAAAATATGAGATTATTATGAAGTAGACAATAATAAATATCCTGTTTACGTACCAATATGTGACACTTTATGTAGGTACTAGCATTGATTAGGTATATATTATATATAATATATAATCAATGCTAATACCTATTATAATATACAAAAAGTGAACGATGTCGAATGACCTTCATTTAAATTTTTTGCATACAAATATTCTTTTTTCAGAAGAAGTTCTCATTATTAATAATATTTTAATAATAATATAGTAGGTACCTACCTAGTTTATATTTTTATATCATACAATATTTTATTCACTTGCACATAGGTCATACCACGGACTAAGATAGTACTATAAGATACAATTTTAGTATCTTAGTCCGTGGGTTATGCTAAGATATAATATTGACATTTGTTGCGTAACCGCGTTGAAATTCGTAATCACACATTCACACCTAACGTAAGTGGAAAAGTGAGAACGACGACACTAAGTGAAATGAAATAAAAAAATATGTACTTTGATGATTTGGAATATGAAAGCTGTGAATTGATTGACATGATTTTCATGAGAAATCTATGTGTTAAGGAAAAAAATGAGATGAAATGAATCAATAAAATCAATGAGATTACATTAAAATAACTACAAAAACGACTTCAAAATCTCATAGTTAAAGGTCCCGAGATAAAAATGTGTATACCACGATCATATAGATATAGGTATAACCGTGGTTTATACTTACGTAATATAGTATCATTGATTATCAATGCTATTAAATAAACTCGTGACAAAGAGAGGTATTTGTTTATTTTTTAAAAATGGTATTGATATTTAATGTTCCAACTTCCAAGACACAGAAAAGTCTATCAGCAATTACAGCAAGTTATACCCATGTAGATACCTAAAAAGTAGCAGGGTCGTGGGAGAAAATCGGGGCCCAGAGGTAGAGATTCATACATATACGTCCGTGGTCATGGGTAATAATAGGAATAGGTACCTAAATATTTATAGCTTTATGGTGAGATGGGCGAGATTGAATAAATCAATTTCATGAAATTTATTTAAATGAGATTATTGAATTTTTGAGACCAAAAATGATTCTACCATAATCGCCATCACATTTCCAGAACAACCTCCTAGTACTATATAATATATAGTAATAATGTATAATATATTATTTTAAAAATACAACACACTAGATATATATTAGCACGGTGTAATAAACTCGTGATCAAATTTCCTACTCAAACCTCCTAAAACAATAAAATATATTTTACAAGTTCCATCAGTAGGATCGAACAAATGTTCAGTGTTGGGTAAGTTACTTTTAAGTCATATATTGTGAAATTCAATATCATGTCTATTGCTACTTGTTATAAAATTATACAATCGTTAAAATACCTGCTTTTCGCAAGTAGATAGGTACAATTTGAAATTAATATTTTATTTTTATTTACAAAAATATAACACTTTATTTTACAAAGTTACTTATAAATAACCAACGTAAATACTCTTACGTTACTACAAAAATTAAAATATAACGAAGTAACTACGTTACAGTAATGATTAACGTCTGTTACGTTACTATCAAACACTACAAATGTTCCTATGTAAATATTCTGAAAATAGACTTCAAAGTGTTACAAAATGATCTTTGTAACTGTTATTTTATACATTTAAAAATGTACCACATTTTATATAGGAATTTAAAAATATGCCACAACCATGATGAAAAATTAAACTATAATGGGACCAATCATTATTTCTTTTTAAAATGCATATAAACATTTTTCAATACAATTGTTAGATTTTAATTTTTTTTATAATTTTCATAAATTGCATAGTTTTTGAGGGGTCTATAGTCAATTTTAAAGATAAATTGAATCCAACAATTTTACAATTATTTAAAAATAGTCTTGTGTCAATACAATTATTTATTGTTGTATAATTACGATATTTGTTTAAAAAAAAAACATGTTTACTCAATTTTTAATTGACCTTGATTATAAACTTAAGAAAATTGTAGAAAGATGAAATAAAAGATAAATTGTAAAAACAAAATTATATAGTGCCCTACATAGCCAATTTTTGATATGTTTATTTTTATGTATTTTATAACAATAAATAAATAAAAAGTTGAGTTATCTAGTAATTGAATTTTTTTTTTTTTTTAACTAAATCTTTAAAAATAGGTTACTTAGGGCTTTATATAATATTGTTAATTATAATTTGTTTTTTATTTTGTAATTCTAACATGTATGTATGTTCATAAAAAATTTAAAATGGTAATGCGTTTTTTATTGAAAATTTGTTGGTACAACATACAAATGGTCTTAAAACATTTAAATAAATTGAAACAATTTGTATCAGTCACATTTTAAATGGATCTGGTGGATAAGGTGATGTGGTCAATTAGTCAATATATCTTGAAACATTTAGTCATTTAAAGATAAATAAATAAAAAGAGAGATACATTTATAGTAATAATGATGACTAACAAGTTGAACTGTCCTACCAAAATGGTCAAAAATGTTAAACTACATTATACCATATAATGTATAAGAATACTAGCTTTTCAACAATTACAATAAAATAAACTTGTAAATTTAGTGTTTTATAATTTATTACTGTATGTTTTGTTCGTTTTCATGTTACAGGCAATACACACATGTTTTTCCATACTATCAGTGATGCTTGAACTAAAACTATTAAGACACTGACAATACCGAGTGACAACAGTATACTTGAATACTTCACACAGCAAATACCAAATATTTATACATTTCTTTCTAATTATTATCTCAGTCACATTATAATTATTCAGTACTTATAGTTTATAGTAGTTAACTGCTTTATTGGTTATCAGCACAATAATTATTATTATATAAAACCAATTCTAATGAATTAGACAAGTAGCCTTTTTTCATTCCTCATCAGGCTTTTGAAAATGTAAATCACTTCATATTCAGTATATTTTATATCAAAACAATTATTAAAGCATAATAAGGTTGCAGCTTCTATAATAAATACAAGTGTAGTTTTTTTTGGTCAGACTTTAATTTTTTGACTTGTATTTAGCTAATTATTTTGTTTGGATAATATTTAAGTAATTACTAATTAAGTTATTAATATGTACAATTTTGTTTAACAATATTTTCAAATATTAATTAATACCTATTGACTATTTTACTAATAACTCAAATTATAAATTGGTTACAATCTAGTTATTGTCCAAAATTCATAATCAACACATTACAATATACTACAAACTGTTTATTAATAATTGTAAAACTAATTTAACTTCTGTAAAAATACAAATGTATACAATTAGCATTTTTGTTTATTTTTTATACAGTTTTATTTTACAGTACATTAGTATTTACGAAAGAACATCAGGTGGGTAAGAAAAGAAAATATCTAGATTAATTTTTTTATTGCTCTATGTAATATTTTCTGAATGAGTTTTACCTTAATTTAAAATGTATTTGATCAATAATAAGTCGAATTGACAAATTGATATGATTTTATATTTACTAAAAACAAGAAAATTCAAATCTAAAATAGCTCGATCACTTTACCTTAACTAATAGCTGTTATAATATTTTTTATATAATATGAAATGTTAAAGAAAAAAATTAGTTTTAACAATAACTAATTGGTAGGTACATTAAAAAAAAATGTTTGTATTATTAAAGCATGTACCTATAAATATTAAACTAGATAGTATTATACCAATAAACACAGACATTTATTTAAAAACAATCTAAACATACATAACAAATGTCATTATAATAATTTAAATTGATAAATAATTTGTTGAGGATATAATTATTACCTAAACTTCACACTTGATGACTAGAGTGTTTACTAATGTATAAATATTAATAATGTGAATTTTTTATAATTTTAATTACTATTATTATTGTTATACTTGCACTCTTCAGATAAAAAGAAACAGAGTTGCAGTACAAACATATAATTACAGTGTTTGTTAAGCCAATAATGTATCTGCCTCAAGTCCTTCTTCGACGGTTATGTACATACCTTCCTCTTCATAAGCACTATCGTGTTTAGCAAGTATACGTAAGAGTGGTCTTAATTTCAACCACCACTGAGTTTTAGCTATACGTTGTCTGTAAACAAAAATTAATACATTTGTAAAAATTGATATTTGTTCAGTAGAAATAATATCAAATTGATTCTTCCATATATTAATTTGGATCCTTAATTATCTCTTTTGAGAAAAAATACTTATATATACTCATATAATTATATAATTTATATATTATAAGACAATTTATATTAAATAGAAGCAATATAAATAATTTAATAAAATTGCACTCACTCAAAATTGGTAGTAGGCACCAAATCAGTTAAAGGTGTGAAACGATATTGCCGTCTTATAACACCCATCATTGCTGCTGTATCTGGATTATCTGTATAAATAGTTCCATCTGGTTTAGTGGATTCTCTCAATTTTTCTACCAACCATTCAACACATTTGGCTGCTTGCTTTGTACCCATATTACGATCAAATGGAGTAGGTGAACCACCTTGTTGCATATGACCTACAATTTTAATAATGAACAATATATTATAAAATTACAATAGCGATATATTATATTATTCTACTGTAACAAACATTAATTTCAACAGCCTAATTCATAATTTTTGTAACTCCATAATGACTCATTTTCAGGAGACAAAAAACATAACTATGTGTATCCTATTGATAAACGAACGTTAAAATTTGATTTCATGGTTATGTACACTGTGTGTGTTTGTTTTGATTATTTAAATTGTAAATGACTAAACTGACTAGTGTATGCTATGTACTTTATGTTAGCTATGTGTTTGAAAGCTATATTTTTGAAAACGTTGCGGTTATTATGATGCTACTCATAGAAAACTATATGCAAAATGGATAAAAGTTGATTTGTACTCATTTGAAAATAACCCTTAAATTTAACTTAATCTTCACACGATTGATGAGATGATTAAATACATTAAATTTTTTTCATTCCATGTTTACTTTGTGGAGCCACTTTCTTTTCTAATTATTATGTAATGCAAGTAATAATAAAGCCTCATCGTCATTGCTATTACTCTCTCAAGACAACATAGAGGTCAATATTTTGAACGCAACTGATGCAAAATCCAAATCACTACCAGTATAATATACAAAGTGTAGCACTGTATGTGGCCTTAGCATTAGACAATGCATTAATTTAGGTTACGTTTTCCTAAAAACAAAATGTGATAATCACAAAATTGCATTCTTGGAGTTAGGACAATTGTGAATTAGGCCGACAATTTATAAAATATATATCCAATTATAAATTAAGAATTTTATTTTCCCCTATTGAATAGATAAATTAATAAATAAATAATAGATTTGGTTGTGCATATATTATGAAACCTTTACCTAAAACATTCATACGAGTGCTGAACAGACCTTTTCCTTCTTCAGTGTAAAGTCTAAATATAAAGTCTGTATTATAGTTCTCGTTACATTTTTCATTTCTAAAAATAATAATATATTGTTTATTTTATTCAATGATATAACCATATTTTTTTTATATTTTTCTCTTAACCTTAATATTAAACCACGTTGAACACCTTCAGCCATCTTTGAAGCCATATGATACACGTCGTTTTGTAAATCTTTAATAGTAAATTTATCTTCGTAAATATAAGCTGCATCTGCTCCTCCAGCCAAACCAGCAACAGTAGCTAAATACCCACAGTATCCACCCATAGTTTCGATAACAAATACACGTCGCTTAGTACCTTGAGCAGACTGTCTAATTCTATCACAAATCTAAAGTAACATTGAAGAATATAATTAGTATTTGTATTACTATTATTATTATTATTGAAAAGTACTAATAAAATCACAAACCTCAGTAATTTCATTAAGAGCGGTATCACAACCCAATGAAAATTCTGTACCAGGTACATTATTACTAATAGTTGATGGTATTATAACCATTGGTATACAAAATTCTGGAAACTGTTTACGGTTTGTAACTAACTGAACTCCAGCTTGATATGCCTGAAATAATCTAAATGTGAGTACAGATTATCTAAATTTAGTGGATAATAGATATAGTGTATTACTAACCTCAAAACCTCCAATAATCAAAAGAGCTTGAATATTAAACTCTTTGAGCCTTGCGGCAATTTCAGGCATTCGTTTTTCAGGAAGGGTACGTTTTGTACCCAACATAGCACCACCTTGACCAACCCAACCGGTAACATCAGACCATTGCATAACTTGAATCTAAACAATAAAATAAATATTTAAGTTTTAACTAAAGTGAAACGAAAAGAAAAATAATTACATTTCCTGCGACAAAACCTTCTACGCCATCATGAATACCATAGACCGTATCACCTCTATAGATACAGTTTCGTACAAACGAACGTACTGCAGAATTCATACCGCATGCAGGAGCACCAATGTGCATTACAGCGAGAGTATAACCTTCCTGTAATATATTTTAACTCAAAATTATAATAATTCAATTATTGTTGCGTACTTATACCTATATGATATAAACTACAAACATAATTCTCTGTAAGAAGAGGAAATGCGTTACAAACATAAGCTCAATAAAAATAATACTAAAAAAAAATAATAAACACTAATAAAACTTACATAACACACATTTGTTTCAAAAACTTCATTTATTATTATTTGTTTAAATATTTAATCACACATTATAAGCATTATAAAAGATGTATATAATTGAAATACCATTACACAACGTTATCTTACCTGACCCCACAATGTATCTTGCTGTTATAAAAACAATAAATTTAGTGTGATTTTTTTTTTTTTGTACAATAGGGCATTTTCAAATCAAATCAGAAAATTAATTTACTTACTCGATTTAGGCTCTAAGGGGTAGGAATTCATGGAAAACAATTTCAAACACATTGTATACATTAATAAAAAATAATTTTCATATTGTGTTTAAAATTAAAACACCATAATTAAAGTTATCAACTTACCAGTCCACGTCCCATTTCATCGAATGCTGAACGAGGAGGTTTCAAACGCGTTAACATTTTGTAAGTTTCTAAATTTCTTGCAAAACTCCTACAAGTTAAAAAAATTTTTAATAATACTTAAATAGGTAGAACAATGTCCATTAAACAACTATAAGTACATGTTTATACTAAAATATGTCAGTTTTCGGTAAAAAAAACTTTTGAGTGAATATTACCAACATTCTTTATTCCTATACATATTTTTAAAAATAATTTGGCGTAAATATACATAAAAGAACCTCATAATTTGCAGTATAGGTACACAAAAAAAATTAATTTTGACATTATTTAAGTAAACTGGTTAAGGGGGTTCGAGTTCGTCATTTTCTAAGGAGTATTATATAGACAATTTATCATACATGATAAAATTTTAAATTCAGAATTAATGCAGTTAGAGGTCATTGAAGTTAATAAAGCTAATAATAAATTAATAAATACACTCCTTGGGCTTGTATTTATATCCGTCTAGATTAAATATGAATTGCAAGTATGAAAATAAGACCGTATACCTACTAAATTACTTTTTGAACAGAAAGTTACTTTCGCTGTGACAAAATTGTGAGACTTTGGCTGGTCCAATTTTAATTCTGTAAAAAGCATAAGATTCTTTGATATCTTTTCTAGGTTTTAATTAAGGCGTTTTTTGAAATATGAATTTCTGTTTTAGATATACACAAGTGAACAATTTTTAAAATATGGAAATTTTGTTTAATCATTTTGAAATCGAAAATTCATATTTCGAAAAACGTCTCAATTAAAACCTAGAAAAGATATCGAAAATATTATGCTTTTTACAGAATTAAAATCGGATCAGCCAAAGTCGCACAATTTTGTCACAGCAAAAGGTTTAAAAACAATATTTTTTTGACTGACTCGAACGACTAAGTCTCAATTTCTTTTTGTATATAGGGAAGGGTGATGACAACATTTTGATTTTAATACTCTTTATCCATTTTTTTTTTGGATACCTATTTCATAAGTTGATTCTCAAAAGGTAATTTTTCTAAAACATGCATTTATGTCTCCAGTGATAAAATAATAATCATTATTATAATAAATTATACGTAAAGTATCAAAATGTATACAAAAAAATATCTCGAGACCAATACTTGAACCCAAGTTTAAGTATCGAGGGTATTGAAGAATCAAATAATGGTATTACCTAATTATATATATATATATTTACCTTCCTCTCAATTGAACAGCTAATTCCCATTTTTTGTCTGCCATTGCTTTGGCTACAGCTTTAGTCTTTTCAACACATTCCATCAATGGCAAACGAACCGCCTGATTACCATCAAGTGATACAACACAAGCTTCAGTTTCCGGAGTAGCTTCCATTAAGGCCATCACAGCTTCGGCACCCATTCTACAACCCTGAAAATGTGTATTTTTAGTCATATAATATATTATAAAGAAAATTAGTGAGAGAGCTTCAAACATATTCTCTTAAGGGAATTGGATGTGGAGATTGTTTGTCTCTCTCTATCACACACATAACATAGCAATTTATACTATTTCTATTTCCAACGTACCAATGGATTTAGTGATGTGATAAGAATTATAGAAACTGATCTGAATTTGTCATAATATCTACTTTAGATAGACTTTTCCACATTTTTGATTTTTTTTTCTCCATAAGTCCACCTAAAATTAAGTTAATATATTTAGACATTTAAAAATTGACAATTTCAATTTTTGTGAAAATCAAAGAAAACAATTTCAAAAAGTGAGAAAGTTGTTCTAAAGTAGATTTCATGACAAATTTAGATCAGTTTTCAAAATCCTTATTGTATCACTAGGACAATCAATATGCTGAAAATGGGATTTAGTGCCTTTTCAAAAGTAGCCATATTTATTAACATGTGCCTGTGTGTGCGAATGAATACACCATCACTATTATTATGTCGAACCTATTTACACACACTAAAGACCAAATACTACTCATATAAACACACTACAAATAAATCAAATAATTGTCTATATACAACCCCTTAATAAATTACCACTTTTAATCCCCTTAAGAAATAAAAAAATCCTTAATGTACAAATAGTATATAATATTTATCTTAAGTTATAGTGACAATTTTTGGCTTATAAAACTGTTTAGTAATAATTAACTACTACTACTAACTACTACCATCAAGGTCTCCCAAAAAAATTAAATATGCCATCAGTAATAAATGATAACAAAATGATTATATAACAATGATAATTTACCAAAACTCGATCAAAAGCTGATGGAGCACCACCTCTCTGAACATGACCCAACACTGTAATCCGAGTATCTTGTTTCAACTTGTCGACTACCACCTGTTTCACCATCTCAGCCGTGATTGGTTGACCATCGCGGTCAATAGCACCTTCAGATACAATGATAATGTTCAACCGCTGACCCGCTGTCCGTTCCTAAAAAGTTCTTAAATAAGTAATCAATTTCAATGTGTTAAAAATAAACAAAGCTCGCGTTATCCCAAAAGCTCATTCGCAAAGTCAAAAAATATTTCCATTCACCGTGTACCTACTCAGTAAGCAACCAAAGTTATAAAATAACTGAGAAAATTGAATAACTTTTTCTAATAATATGAATAATAACATCTAAAATTTGATAGTTTTAAAGAATTATTGACTACAAAGTGCAAAAATAGATATAAAGCTCTAGTATACATAATAATTCACTGCAATGAACAAAACTAATACTAATTATGAAGATCAAAGATTACAGCAATCTTATAATATTACCTAACGGATATATTTTGATGATTAAAACTAATAAAAATAAGCTGAAATTATAAGACAAAAAACATATGAAACACATAAATTAAAAGACGCCTACTAAAAAATGTAATATATCAGACACAATCACCATTTAAAATTGTATATTTATTTATTTAGTTTATTTACTACTAACTTATAACCCAATTATAAAAACAGATTAATTGAGTACACAAAAATAAATCATAATAAATGCAATTGGTATGTTTACAAAATGAATTAAATATAAATTAAAAATAATACAGGGTTTACAATTCTTTTTTTACACAATTATTGAAAGATTCAATAGAACCAAAATTGAATAGATCAATATTGGTATGTCATTAACTATGTTACATAAACCAATTAATAAGCATAGCTAAAGCATAATTTGACTTATGTGAAGGAATATAAAAAGTATTAACCTACGTAGAGAATATAAGAACCTACGTTCTACATTGAAATTTAAAAAGCCTAGTAGTTTTAGACAGACTACAAATCAATTAATAAGTTTATATGAAAATTTTAAATCAATATTTTTTCTTCTATTAGATAAACTTTTGATGTTAAAAGTATGCATCAACGGTTGGTAACTGGGATGAGGTACATGAGTAATATTATATTTAAAAGACATAAAATAAAAATTAGTTTTACACATTGTCTAAACATTAAATATGTGTAATATGTGTCTTTAAGTACAGAGACCAGACAACAGAATTATAATTAAGTACACATCTGACTAAGAAAACAAATAATGTTTTTAAGGCATTGAGATCTGTGAAGTCCTTACAGTTTCTCATAATAAAACCTAAAATTAAAGATGATTTATTAATTATACATAAGTAGTGTTTATTGAAAAAGAAATTGGGTTCAAGGATTACAATTAAATCATGGTTTTTATCTAGTAAATATCATTACTTTGTGTTTATCAATATTTAAAGGCAATATATTAATTTCACACTATTTGGTTAAGATATTCAAATAATTTTATAAAAGATATGTATCGTTAGGGTTTTTAATTAGATGGAACAATTTCAAATCACCAGCAAATAGCAGCTTTCTTGAGTAAAAAAAAAATTTACAACCAGTATATTAGTAGTATTTACTACTATAATTTGCTAATTTACTGTTATTATTTCAAGTGTTATTGTATATTGTGTATTCATCAATCCATCAGTCATTTATAATCAAAAATATTAATTGTGTTAATTGCCATTTTTTTTTTTTTTTTTTTTAGATATTATCAGTGTCGGGATAAGCCAACTAAAATACTTCAAGACATATATTTAGTAAAACAAATTATCCATAAAGAATAAAATTATCATTGGAATAAATAAGTATAATATTGAGTTATTATTATTGGGATACTTTTAATGTTGATATTTATTGTTTTATATTTATATAATTATCAATTAGGATGTGGTGGGGGAAGTGGAGAGGTTCAAATATTTAGGGGCTGTTGTACAGAAAGATGGGGGTTTCGAAGAGGATATGAAACACAGGATTAAGTGCGGATGGACGAAGTGGAGAGAAGCGTCAGGTATTCTGTGCGATAAAAGAATCCCTATTAGGTTAAAAGGTGAATTTTTTAAGGCAGTTGTGAGACCTGCAATGTTGTATGGAAAGGAATGTTGGGCAGTAGGTAGAAAGATAGAACAGAGAATGAGTGTAGCTGAGATGAGAATGTTAAGATGGATGATTGGAGTTACTAGAGAGGATAAAATAAGGAATGAGTATATCAGAGGTAGTATAGGGGTAGCTGCGATAGTAGACAAAAAGAGAGAGAATAGATTAAGATGGCACGGGCATATATTAAGGAGGGAAGAGACTGAGGCAGTAAGATTAGTAAGGGATATGCATGTTGTTGATAAGAGGGGTAGAGGAAGACCGAAAAAGAGATGGTGGGAGGTGATGGCGAGTGATATGAGGAAGGTGGGAGTAAGTGAAGAAGATGCGGGAGATAGAGTTAAGTGGAAGTATAGGACCAGGGTAGCCGACCCCAAATAGTTGGGAGAGAAGGCGAAGGAGTAGAAGAAGAAGAAGAATTATATCGAAGAGAGTCACACAAAGTGTTTTCATAGGTCATAACACTAATTTTGGTATAATAAGTACTTACAATTTATCATAATATATAATATATTTATATTATATATTATATTAAAACTATACCTATATTTCTAAAAAAACATTTTTGAGCAAAAACCCATACATTTACACACGGAAACTTGAGCAAACACTAAAAATATGAATTTATATCAGAAAAGCGTACGTTGCATCGCAACTAGGTGCGAGTTCTTCGATGATTCTATTGTCAGCGGAATAGCATTTAGAACGACGTTTTCTGTACATTTCTAAGGTTTCTTTTAGTAAGTTAATATTATAATTGTTTGTAAATATGGCTATACTACAATATGTGGCCTACGTGGACTTTATGGTCTCCAGTAAATTGTATTAATTACAGAATATTTTTATACAAGTCGAAATACAATATTTAGTCTTTAGTTATACATTTGTATGTGGTTGTAGCAGGAGTTAATTGGTGAAGTTCTTCGGTGTTAGGGTATCCGTTCGGGGTTAGCACGGAGTCTACGGGCCACCGGCAGTCCCTTTCGGATGCCACTAACCCGAGGTTCAATACCATTTTAACGGCCAGGAACACCGAAAGATTACCGGTATCCATCAATCCGGTGAGTGTAAGGTAGGCTAATATTGTACAATTATTGTATTTCGACTTAAAGATGTTTTAATGTATATATTAATTCTGTAAAAGTATAACCGGAGACTTACAAAGTTCACAGTGGCTGCATATATAAATACAGTCATATATTTTAACAAACAATTATATTAAAGTCACTTTTACACAGTGAAAGTAGCGCATGAGAGTAGCTGTCACAATAGTACTCTCCCAAAATAATTTAAGTATAATATATAGGGCGAGATAGGCACTATTACACTATCACGAATATGTGATAGTGCGAGGGTGACTATCATGACCTATAAAATATATGTAAATGATTATTGGAGAATAATATCGTGACAGCTACTCTTATGCGCTACTATCACTGTGTGAACGTAGCATAACTTATTAAAAGAACCTTGAAATATACATAAAATGTCGTTCTACGTGTTATCCCAACGAAATTAGTTTCATCGATAAACTTCTCGTAGTTGCGATATGCAACGTAAACTTTTCTGATTTAAATTTATATTTTTAAGAGGTGTTTTGGGTGTTCATGTTTTCCTGTGTAAAAGGACGGGTGGTCTCAAGAATGTTTTAAAGAAATATATAGTTTTAATATTCTAAGATAAGTTGCAAATACTTATTATACGAATATATGTGTTATATGTCACATTGTGACATTTATCTTCACGTGAGATATATGACAATGTGACGTTGACACATGGGAACACGTGACATGATATAATTATTAAAAGCAGGGTAAATATAGTTTAAAATATATAAAATGATTCTTAAATTAATAGCATAAATTGCAAACAGTAAATTAAAACTATTAAACTAAATTTGAATTTCTTTTTATCTTGTGTTGTAGACCTAGATAGTATAATCTATCATTACCTAATATTATAGGTAATGTAGTAATAGGTAGTACAGTCAAAGATGGTATAGTCATACGTAGTATAGTCATAGATAGCATAGTAGTACGTAGTATAGTCATAGATAGTATAGCTTTAAGTAGAGGTGCTTATATCAAAAAATAATGAATAAATTTCTACTTCTATAACTAATTTTTACCTTATTCTTAAAACATCTAATTTAAATATTAATTCAATATATAGGTATATAATACACATGTGTATTAGGTACCTTTTTGTAAATTCTTTCTTTATTATATTTAATTGAAATTTCATTCTTTATGGCCATATAAAATCAATTCTACACTCACATTAAATTACCTAATTAGGGAAAATTTATTCATTCTTTTGGTATATGTACATATACTACTATAGGTATGAATACATTTTTTTTTGCATCTACCCAAATTGAAATACCTGGGGGGTCCACACTTGTCCTGTCCAATTTTTTTTCAATTAAATTTCAAATATAAAATTTCTATAGTAATTTTTAATTCAATATTTAGGTAGGTATATAGTACACATGTGTGTTAGGTACGTATTTTAAATTCTTCCTTTTTTAAATGTAATTGAATTTCTTTCTCTAAGGCCATATAAAATTAATTCTACACTCACATTAAATTACCTAATTAGGGAAAATTTATTCATTCTTTCGGTATATGTACTTATATTACTATATGTATAAATACATTTTTTTTTGCATCTACCCAAATTGAAATACCTGCGGGGTCCACACCCGTCCTGTCCAATTTATTTTCAATTAAATTTCAAATATAAAATTTCTATAGTAATTTTTAATTCAATATTTAGGTAGGTATATAATACACATGTGTGTTAGGTACGTATTTTAAATTCTTCCTTTTTTAAATGTAATTGAATTTCTTTCTCTAAGGCCATATAAAATCAATTCTACACTCACATTAAATTACCTAATTAGGGAAAATTTATTCATTCTTTCGGTATATGTACTTATATTACTATAGGTATGAATATATTTTTTTTTGCATCTACCCAAATTGAAAAACCTGCGGGGTCAACAACCGTCCTGTCCAATTTTTTTTTTCAATAAAATTTCAAATATAAAATTTCTACATTAAATTTTAATTCAATATATAGGATATAGATATATAATACACATGTGTATTAGGTACTTATTTTAAATTCTTGCTTTTTTAAATGTAATTTAATTTCTTTCTCTATGGCTATATAAAATCATTCCTACACTCATATTCAGTTACCTACCTAATTAGGGAAAAATTTTTTAGGGAAAACCTGCGGGGTCAACAATTGTCCTGTCCAATTTTTTTTCAATAAAATTTGAAATATAAAATTTTTACATCTAATTTTAATTCAATATATAGTGTGTATATTTTGTATTTTGATTTGTTTATGGTGTACCTATTTTTTTAAGTTTAACCATTGTAATTTTTTGTTATTAATATTTAAATAGTAGTAATTTCTATCACCAAACCAAAAGTGTATTTATTTTCATTCAAAAGATCTTAAACCACCAATTCATCCATTTTATCCACCGTCTTTACCAAAGCACAAAATGATACAGTCCAGTAATATCCCAAACAGATAACGGTATTTTTTAAGTTCGTAAAATTCCTTATATCTAAATTACAGAATCTTATATTATATTACTTCTTTAGCTTATAATGAATAAAATATACTTTCAAAATATTATAACATTGGAAAATTCTTATTATATAAACTAATTTTAGTTACATCATACAAGTATTTATAAAAAAAAATAGAATACTAATATTATCACGAGTTGCTATATTTTAAAATAACTTTATAGTTAGTAAACTGATTAAATTATATACAATTATTGTAACACTGATTCAATATGCAAATGATTACTAATTATAACTATTGTATGTGTATTATATGTTATGTTCCAACT
>JAIPRL010005103.1:20824-34073 GCA_025469235.1 Pemphigus obesinymphae
TTGTTGGTAAAAGGGGGAGGGGAAGACCGAAAAAGAGATGGGGGGATGTAATGGCGAGTGATATGAGGAAGGTGGGAGTAAGTGAAGAAGATGCGGGAGATAGAGTTAAGTGGAAGTGTAGGACCAGCCAGGGTGGCCGACCCCAAATAGTTGGGAGAGAAGGCGAAGGAGAAGAAGAGTTAATTATATTATACAAATATTGGCATTAAATAAAAGGTTAGATATAAATTAATTGAAGCAATAATGTCTACTCCCAATTAAAAAAACGTTTATTCTAAAATTAATACCTACATGAATAAATTAAATATTTTAAATTATTGTTATTCCTTAGAAAATCAATACTTACACATAATTCAAAATCATTCTATAATTAATTTTTTGTAATGGCCAATTAGTTATAATAAGATTGTACTACCTAATAAGATAACATACTTATAATATTAATTAGATATGTGTAATTTTATGATTTCCTCATTTTATAAATATCAACTATTTTTTTTAGACTTTTTTAATCTATAACAAAATAATTAAATTTTTTTTTTTTTTTGTAGTTTGTAGGTATATAAGCTAAGTTTTGTTTAATAAATATGAAATATAAAAACAAACTTTAGATAAGATATCAAATGTATCCAATTAAAAATATGTTATTATTAACTATTTATAGCCTTATCTTTTTAATGAATTTTACTTAAAATTGAATGACAGTTTATAGGAATATATTATTATTTATGTATTTAAATACATTTATAAAAAAAAAAGTGAAAGGTAATAAATAAATTAACTTAATAATCTACATTATGGATCGTAAACACTTTTCTTAATCATTTTTATTCAGATAAATTATTCATATTATTATTGTAATTTCTAGATAATTTTAAAACAAATTAATATTTTTAAATGCATTATACACATAAACAATAATCAATAAGATTTAGATAAAAATATCAAATTGTGGTGATATTTCATCCCAATTATTTGAAGATTTTAAAACTTTATCTAAGATTATTTAAATTTAATATCATTAAAAAGAGCTGAATACATAGTTATTAAAATTGTTCTTTTAACAGAATAAATAATAATTTAAAACTATTATTGCTCAAGATCGTTTTAAAGTTCTTACATTTTATTTGAAACCTAGTTTTACCAAAATTGTAACTGTGTAGGTACACATTATATTATAATAACTTATAATCTGTATTATAATAACAATCAATGCGATGTTTAAGGATAACACACTGAAAGACTAATACATGCATCATATTTTAATGCTGTAAAACAGAATTCAACCTTGCCTGTAGCAATTTTTTACACATTTTCGACGCCCAATCTTGGTGAGGTGGCCATTCTGGAATGAACACAAAATCGGCTTCTGACGCCAATGCCGTAACCAAAGCTAAATACCTGCACATTTATTTCATATAGCACACTACACCACCGTATATTTCTAAATAACCACTAATTGAATATTATAAGGTAATAAGAATACCTAAATAATACAATATAGTTTATACTTCACACACACACATACACACACACACAAACATACATACATATTTACATAAAGATGTGTATGTGTGTGTATAATGTATATAATCACATTTGTAATTAAATATACAACTTATAAATTATATTTCTTAATAGTTAATAATTATTAAATAAATAAAAGTAAATAAATTTATATGTATATATATACATATTATGATTTTGTCACCATTACACTGTACCCCACGACATGGCCACAAATAAATCCGACCCATTTCCCTTATTCAATTAATTCACAATGAATATCCTTATCTACAATTGAGACTGAGGCAGGAGCAAATCACAAATATTTAAGCGTTAGAGTTAAGGAAGACAAAATATAACACGGAAACAGTCATGCTTTAGTATAGTGCGAGCGGTTGTTAATATGTTCATATGAGTGTTGATATAGACGTGTTTAAGAAGAAGTTACGATTTGGGTAATGATTTTATCATTTTTTTTTTTCTATAATATAATCCTTGCCTGCTCTAATTTGGTGCAAAGTTTGGTCGGCCAATCAAGTGGTGGAGGCATCTCTGGTATAAACACGTAGTCAGCTTCACTAGTGAGGGCTGTGACAAGTGCAAGGTACCTTTATATGCAACAGCGGCGTTATTAAACTTGAAACAAGAACACTTCAATATCACTTTTATTTTGTTACATAAAAACTAAGAAGAAACCATCATACTAAGTTGTAGTGTGAAGAATTTATTAGATAATTAAGTTTTACTAAAAGAAACAAAATAATTGAAAGCAAAGTCAATTGTATTTTTAATATTTAAAGTAAATACATGTATTTAATAGTAAAAATAAAGATTTCATTTTAGTATTTGTACTTTGAATAGTATTTGAAATTTTTGTACACTTTCATTTGGGGTATTAGGTATAATTTTAATTTGAATTGTAGTCGACATATAAATGGTAAATATTAAAAATAATGTATTATTCAAAAAATTAGTTAAATGTTAATAAAAATACATAATAAGTAATTTAAATTATATAAACCTAATCTATATATATAAGCATATTATTTTACTGTAAACCTACATTGCATTAAATCAGTTTATTTTTTTAATCGCTAAAAATACAAGATATAATAAAATATAATTGACTTAGCTAAAATTTCCTAGTTCAGTTAAATAAAAATGTATGAAATAAAATAAACCATATATAAGGTGATTCTATGACTATTCAAATTATTCATTGTATGATATATCTTATAAGTATGTATATAACACATCAATTAAAAACAGATAAGGTTCAATATATACCTAATATACTTTGGAGTTATTTAATATCAAAATATAAAATTATTCTACATGTTATAGGTATTTAATAATTATTTAATAAAAATAGTGTATTATAGTCTATAGTTCTATTACTTTACTAGTCTTCAAAAGTATTTTTAATAAGTAGGTACCTAATTACAAATATAAGTTTAACTTTTACATTATTTCTCACAAATTATTTTATTTTATAAGTTGATAAATCGAAGATTATATATAGTAATATATCATATGCATAACATATAAAATATTGCTTAATATTTAATATCAATATTTATTTCCTTGCCTAATAAAATAAAATCACCTTTTAAATTTTAAATAAAAAATTGGGATATTTATTTAAATATTAATCAACTACATATTTTAGTTCAAAGTCGAGACATGTAAAACAATAATTTTCCAAATTTATGGTGCCAGTGGCACCAAAAATATCAATGAATTCCTATTTCAAATTCCTATATTTTCAAAATCATCCCAACAATACAATGGCTATTAAAGGCAAACACACTAAATTAAATAAATAATTATACATTTTTTTAAGCTTAATTATTATTATTTATTTAAGAATCGGATTCATGATACATTAGTATTTATAAGTTTAATCTATAAGTATTTCGAATATAATACACATTTTTTTTTCAATTCAAATTGAATTTGTATAAGAGAAAAAGTATGCTATGCACATGATATATTACAAATAATTATCAATTTTTAACTTATAAAATAAGATAATTATTAATATAATGTGTATGAAATAATGTAAAAGTTAAACTTATATTTCCATAGTTTGGTTTGGATTTGTAATTTTTAGATATATAATAAAAATGATATCTCTCATATCTCCAATAATTATAATTATACACAGTCTACATAAATATAAATTACTAACACCCACATACTTTATACATGTTAAAATAGCCACATGAAAAATATGTATTTAACAAATATTTTATTAATAAAATGTTCAACTTTTAGAAATTGTCCAAGTTCTAAAATAGCAAGATCAAGTGTACAGATTACAAAATAATAATCAAATTAATTATTTTTAAAAGCATTTAAACATAATAAACCAACAACTAGTAAAATTAGAAATCAATGCAAAAATACCTTCAATAAACAAATTACTATTCATAATAGTTTGAATTTGTAGCAATCTTGAAAAATATACCAATATAACGTTAAAAAAGCATTGTTAAATGATAACATTTTGATAACAAAATAATATTTATTAATACTATCAATCCAATTAAAAATGAAAATTATAGAAAAATTATTTTTTCAAGCCATTTTACTATTACTTATTATTATTATGATTTTATCGATCATGTTGAAAAAATAAGTTTTACTATTTTATTTTACCTGTAATGCAACCATTGGGCTATAATTTCTGATAAACTCAGGATTAAATAGGTATGATACATACAATATGGACAAATTTGGTAACTAGTTCTATATAATGTTTTTAATTAACTTGAAAACATAATGTGTTTAGTTTTTAAGAGGTTTCATCAATGGTTTTGAGAAGAAAATATATTCTCAAAAACGAACGAATAAGTACATTAACAATAACTTTTGAAACAACTATTACAAATGATATTGAATGACCAGTTTATCTAAAAAATTATAAAGTCCCCAATATACCTACCTATGAAGTTTTTATTTTTACATTTTATTTTGGATGAAAGTGAAATCATTCGTTTAATTTATAACTTAATCATAAACCACGGAACAGAAATGTTATTGCAAATTTTTTAAAAAGATGGCCAAAAAAACAAAAATCCTACTCAATAATGAAAAACAATCAAATCTTTTGAATAATTTTTATGTATATTATACATATAGTAATGTTAGGTTATTATTTATTATCTTTAATAACTTGAGAGGACATCGTACCTACAAATTTTCAATGAAAAACTTGCAATAGCATTTTAATTTTCATCAACTTACAATTGACAATCAATGTAATTAATTTAATGTAAAAATTTTAATGTTAAAAACACGAAACAAAAAACAAATTATAGCTAATAATATTATCTAGCAACCTACATAGTCTTTTTTCTATAAACTAATTTTTTTAAGATTATAGTTGAAAAATGAAAAGATTGTAAATATTGTAAAAATCAAAAAAATTAATTTTTTGACAATTTATAAAATGGGGTAAAAAGGCTCATATGAAAAATTGGCTATGTAGGTCACTAGATAATTTTGTTTTTTATTTTATCTTTCTACGATATTTTCAATTTGTTAAAAATGAAAAATGTGTAAACATGTTTTTTTAACAAATATTGCAATAATTACACAACAATAAAAAATGGAATTGACACAAGACTATTTTTAAATTACTTTTAAAATATATTTAAATAGGTATATTGAAATTGTTGTATTTTCATTTTTCTTAAAATTTTATAAAATTCGCCAATACAAAACACCTTAATAATTGGATGTATGATGTCCTCTTAAGAGGATACAACACTTGGTTTTTATGAAATTTTATAAAAAATGAAAATCCAACAATTTAAAATTGTCATGTATGTATCAGTACTATTTTTTTCTATTTGTTGAAACACGTTCACGGTTTATTATTACAGCTCCTCTCTTAGTAATCAGAGAGTCAAAATATATACAAAGTTGTAAAATATAAAAGATGAGAATATGTATGTATGTATGTATGTATGTATGTATGTATGCATATATGTATATATAATGAGATGTGTCTGTAAAATTTTAACAAAAAAAAAAAAAAAAAACTTCACGCTTGAGCTTATTTTGTTATTGAGTAACTCATACAATTATTTACATAAAAATAAAAACCCAATTTCTACAAAATAATGTTTTATTTTAACAAAACATATTTCGAAAACGATGTTAACTGTATTAGTAAAATAATATTTTGTACTGAAATACGTACTTGTTAAAACAAATTATTTTGTAGAAATTAGGTTTTTTATTTTTATATTAGTAAATATTATTTTATATTTTATATACATTTTATCTCTGAGATTACTAAGTGAGGAGCTATAGTTATAACAGTGTGAACGTATTTTAATATTGTTGAAATGGGTATGCAGCTTTCTCTTAATTAGGGTACTAACAGATATTTTTTTCCCATGATTTATGCAAATAATAATAATAAAAAAAAAAAGGGGGGAATATAAATTAAAATATATAGAGGTTCAATTTATTTTACATTGTTAAGAATAGAATCAGAGAATTACTTTTTTATTGAGCTTATGTAATGATTATATTTAAAAGTAATCATCTTTTTCAATTAACTTAAAATCTCTATAATCTCTATATTTATTAAATTTAAATTTGGTATAAGATTAACATTATTATCAAAATTTATCAATTCATCAAAATAAAAAACAATTAATAAATTATAAAATTTAGAAAAATATTGCATATAATAAGTAAACAACATTATGTAATAATAATAATAATAATAAAATACAAAATACTCACACTTTAAGAACCCATAATTAAATTTATCGTATAAGTAATTTAAAACATGTAAATACAACAATAAATGCAACAAATAAATTATTTTTACACTATGACCATGTGACATCAATAACATATCGATATAGAGGTATATAGATATAGGCTATTAGGCTATATTATAATATGTAATATTATGCTTGAATAATCTTGAATTCATTACAATAAAATAATTTTAATGACTTACTCAGACTAATAGCAATAGTTTATGCCACTCATATATATATTACAATTAAGCTAATATTTGCTTATAAAATGTAAATCATTTTTTCTTGATGACAATTTACAAAAATGAGTGTTTACATTTTATCACACAATTGAGTTAAACAAGATATTTAGTAAATAATATATTTTAAATACATTTTATATTTAATGGTAGAGATAATTTATTTATATTACCTTCTCTAGGTTACATTACTGTGAACACTTAGTGTATTGAGTAAACAATTTTTAAATGAAAACCATAAACTTCTTCTTCAGAATATATAATTATTTAAAATTTAAATATAAAATAAGTTGAATAATTTCACTAAGCAATTAATAAGGTATTACTCAAATTTGAAATTACAAGGATATACATTTTTCTTTATTGTAATTTCTTATAAAACAAACAAAAATATTCCTTAAAATTCCTATGTGTTAACTATTATCTACTTAAGTCTTAACTATGGTCATAGAATCACCTGATTTCTTGGAGTTTTTTAGATTTTGTTTAATATATTTATATACCTATTAATATTATAATCTATTTAATAATTTTAATTAACAAACATACCCGCAATGACGTCCCATTACTTCCATAATAAATGTTCTTTGATGTGAATAGGCCGTTGACACAATAGCATCAATTGCATCCATGATACGATGCAATGCAGAATCAGTTCCAATTGTCATATCAGTGCCGCAAAAATCATTATCTATAGAGCCGACCATTCCAACAATATTCAAATGTGCATATTTTTCACGTTCTGCCTTGTTAATTTTCGATGTCTGCAATAGCTCATCTAGGAGACTAGACCATTCTTGTCTAAATAGGTTAGCTCCCGTAAGAGAACCATCACCTCCAATAACAACCAAATTTGTAATACCCCGTTTCACCAGGTTGCAAGCAGCTTTTACTCGTCCCTCACGCTCTTTGAAATCCATACACCGCGCTGAGCCAATTACTGTACCACCCTATATATAGAACATATTGGAATTATTAGGATGCCGTAACACAAACGAAAAATCAACCTAAAAGTGTGACAAAATTGTAGGACTTTGAAAAATCGGATTTCAATTCTAAAAACTGTTTTGAATTTGTCTGTTTGTCTTCTAGGGATCAATCAAGGCATTTGTTTTATTTTATTTTTTTAGACGTATTATTTATTATTAAAAATTGTAATTTTTAAACATTGATTACATTTTAATCTGTAATAATAAAGAAAAATGCCTCAAACGATTCCTAGAAGATAGGCTGACACATTCAAATCTGTTTACAGATTATAAATCCGACTTTCCAAAGTTCTAAAATTTTGTCACGCTTATTGGTCTTTTAGGCAGAAATTTTATGATTATACAACAATAAAAAGTGACATGGCTACAGGGCTATTTTTAGATTGATTTTAAAATGTACTTGAATATTCCTATATTGTTAGATTTTTATTTTTTCATAATATTTATTTCTAAAAAATTACCTATATACCTAACCTATATAGAACCCCTTAAAAATTGCATGTGTTGCTTAATAATAAATACTTATATTATCTGTTATATATCAACTAGTCTAAGGGTTATTTGAAGGTCAAAAATAGTATATTATTGAATAAAGAATATAATACTAAGTATAGCAGATAACTAAAAAAAAAAACATAAATTGAGTGTAAAAATATATTTTTCAGTACATTTATAAAAAAAACTTTACCCAGATTAACATTATAATTTATAACTCAAATTAATAAAATTTAGATAAGATATAGATAATTAAATTCTAAAATATTATCCATTCCATACGAATAAGCAAATACAATGTAACATTTTCTAGGTACATTTTCCCAAATACTGCCTTACTATAGAAAAGTGTAATGAACAAAAGTATTTGTGTTTCTCAAAATGACTTTGATGAGATGTTATATAACACTTGTCCATACTAATGTAGATAAGTAAAATTGTATTTATTTTTCTTCATAATTTGATTTTAATCTATAATTATAATATTACAATAACATATCATTTCTAAAACATTTATTTCCACAAAAATTTCTAGGCATTTTTTAATTTACAAAAGTACATTTATGCAGAACAATTATTATTTTGATTAATTTTCAATATTGCATCCTTTTAAGGAAATATGTAGGTATATTGAGCTACAACAAAAGTAGATTTAACAGCCTTATAAAAATTCAAAACAAGTAGGTAATTCATTAAAAATACACTGCACGAATCAATAATAATACATATTTATGAGAAGATAATATAACCATATATATTACTTATAGAATACCTTCTAACGGTAACATAGATTTTGTTACAATACTGAACATACCTTATGTATTATAGATGATACAGAAGACCAATTAGCTTCTTCTATGTTTTCTCCTCCATCCACCATACCTTGATAACCTTCTTTAATAAAAAATACCTTGCAACCAAGATATATAGCCATACGAACAACAGCACGAACAGCTGCATTCATACCTGTCAAAATATTAATATAAATCATTTTCATACCTATTTCTTTTCAAATCAATTTTATTAAAAATATTTGTTAGAAATAGTAAATCAAAGTTTATAGACTAGGGCCTCAATTGCCTTTAAAAATATACAAGTATGTATATAAATACATATGGATGAAAAAAAAAATTAATACCTAATAAATTACCTATAGATAATAAATAAGTAAAATCTGAATTATTAAAAATATTTTATTAAGATATATAACTATAATAATAATATTAACATTGAAACATTTTTTTTTTATTGATATACCTAATTTTTCTTTGTTTGATTATTGATTAGTGAAACCGTTTCCGTTTCAATAAATGAACTACATATGTAACTATTTCGTATTTATAGAGTTCAATGGGTTCGATTAATAAATATCAATAAATATCAATTAAACTTTTATTATTCTATACGACGAAAAATAATTGAGTAAGTCATTACAATGAAATTGATTGTTTTGTCTAGCTTGCATATAATACAGTAAAACTTATTTTAAAGATACTTGGAAAAAAAAGTCTCGTTGAGGAATATCACTCGATTTATATTTTAAATAATTTAATTTATTTTAAGATGTAAATATAGATAAAGAAAATCAATTTTACAAAAATCAAGATTTATTTAAGTTGGTTACACACTATGCAATTCGATCATGTATGTCTGAAATTTTATAATTGTCAAAAATTAAACTTGCAATTTTATATAATGTATAGGTTTATATGAGTTGTATTCATTATTCATACACATAAAAGAGACACGCGTCCGATATGTTAAATTGTGTATGTTTCATTTTGAGAATTCAAATTGCGACGTTTTCAAATCTTTGATGTGAACGACTAAATTGTGTATTGTGTAATAAGTTTATATAAGCTTTAATAAGTTAAAACAAAATAACAATATTTAATACAGATTTCTTAAATACATAAATATTAGATACTGTACTAATGTAGTTTGTAATACTATCATAGTATTATCAATATATTTTAAAAAATGTGAAACCAACTTTTTAAATAGTAAAATATTATAGCATGCCTAACTAGTAACCAATAACTAATAATTAGGTACCTAATAACTAAGGAACGGATTTATATGTAAATGCATATATTTATTAAAATAAGCTATTTCAAATCTGGTAAGAAATGTGTACGATTTATTTCATTTTTATTAAAATAATACCAATTTTATTTGGCATATTTTTAACTTTTTAAATTTTTTTTTGTATTTATAAATTTTAAATGCATATTTTGAGGATTTTTTTGTGCATATAAATCCGTTCCCTACTAATAATAATTACTAATAACCTATTATACTAAATTTAATTTTTTTAAATTTTATTCAATATTTCTTAATAAGTAGGTAATACAATTTAGGTACCTATTAAAATGTTTAATGTTATTAATGTTGAAGAATGCAACAATTCAAAAAAGTAGGTAACCTTTTCAAGAGGATAATAAAATTGAATATTTTATTATTATAAAATATAACAATTATAAGTAAGTTTATGTTACACTCTAAAATGAAAAAAAAAAGTGCTATCAATTGATAATTATTAATTTTATATTATTACCTAATAGGTAATTTATCTAATTTTTATGGTATTGGGTATTGGGAATGAATGCAGTTTAGCTCGAAGCGATATTTTGAATTTTTTTTCATCAAACTGTATTTTTATATACAAAATATTTCAGTATTTAAAAAAAATAATGGTCGGACGTACTTTCAAAGTCATGGCAATTTAAAGTTATTTTATACTAACAAAAACAACACATTTTACGCTGCATTTTCGTATCAAATATGTAGTTTTTCAACAATTCATAAAATATAAATAAAAGGGAGATTTTGTTCTGCAGGAATGTGTAATTTTAATATAAACTAACACTAAATAAATTCCCTTGTATTTTTTTTCCTGAAAAATATTATGGCTGGGAGACAGGGGCCACACCACTCCGCTCGACTCCATTTGCTTCAATCAAAAATATCCCTTAATTTACTATAAAATCACCTGATTTTTTTAACTAGCTTTATTTTTGAGATTTTGGTTATAATGAAGAGAAATAAATTTTTTTTGCAAAATCATACATTTGATATGGAAATTCAGAGTAAAATGTGTTATTTTTGATGGTATGAAATAACTTTAAATTGCCTTAACTTCAAAAGTAAGTCCAACCGACATTTTTTTAAATACTAAAACATTCTGTAATTAAAAGTACATAGTTTGATGAAAAATAATTTCAAAATATCGCTTGGGAGCTAAACTGCCGAATTTGATTGATAAAAGAAAATATTAGAACATTTTTTTCGAGTTGTTGCATTCTTAAGCTGGTTGATTGTATGTTACCCAGGTACCTACTTAATAATAAAATCTATTACATTTATAATTTTGTTATTCAGATAAATATGATGTTACTTATTAGATAGATTTATTATTTATAATAAAAAATTTCAAGATTTGAAGTCTATTCAAATTTAAAATTAAAATATCTTTGTTGTGATTTGATAAATCTAGCCTAAGCCACTAGAGTGGCCAAATTTGGAAAATTAAAATACAGGACAGCAATAAAAAAATTTAATATCACAATAATTTTCAACCAAAATTTCATAAATCGATTTGGAAAATTGGAAGAACATTTATCAATTTTCTTCCAAAATTTTTGGTAAATAAAAAAAAAGGGATATTAATTCCAAAAGTGGGACAAAAGCGTCCAGTTTAAAGTTTGTGTGGACAACAGGACACAATCCTCAATAATGAGACAACAATCCCACAAAAATTGGTACGTATGGTAACCCTAATATGTACCTAGGTACCCAGATATTTTCAATTTTGTAAACTAAACACAAATTTTCATAAATCGAAAAACATATTAGAATATTATTAATTAAAAATATTAAAAATATCCAGTACCTTGTGAATCACCACCACTAGTGAATACAGCCAGTCCTTTACCCTTGTGGGAACCGCGTTCGATGAATCTTTTTTGTTCTTCCTCCATTATTTTTTGTTCTTTGCGAAGAAAATAAATAAAAGAAAAATTATGTAAAATAATAGTTTTATAAAATAATAAATTTAAATACACCTTACCTGTAAACAAACAAATATAATTCCAAATATAATTGGGTAAGATACAGGAATATATTTTAATTGATCATGTTTAATAGAAACGAACGATTGGTGACAAATACAATAGTACTTAACGTATTGTTATTCGTTTGCTGTCAATTGAGCAACCAAACACTTGCTAGTTGCTATTGCACTATTTTAAAATAGTCTGAAGCTTCAAAATGACCTCTAAAGGTCACGGATCACGGTCAATAGATTTTAAAACGATAAGAAGTTTTTTCTCTATTTTTCAGATGCTCGTGATAGAAGGGATGCGAATGATGCGATGGCTGTTAAGGAACAGTATAGGAAAACTAGTACTCACTCAAAAAAACAGTCAAGCTCGTCAAACTGCTGTTAACCATGCGCAAATGAATCGATGCAATAAATAAATAATAAAAAAAACACGTATGTTCCGCTAGCAATTTTTGATAAGATATCCCAGGGGTACCCAAACACAAACAAATTCAATGTAATACATGCGCCGTGAAATATACCTATATACACTCATCAATAAGAGTCTGCCATAAACAAGGCGTAAAACTGTAACAGACGAGGGAAACGATTCCTATAAAAACCAAAAAAACTATACAAGGAATGTTGTCGCTCGTGGAAGTTAGGGCAGCATCAGCAATAACCGGTAGTCACGGCCAATATTTCGAATTTCCACAATGAGGCATATCTGAAAACCAAAAAACGTTTAGAAGGAATGTCGTCTACCAAAAAAGGGATACACCACAAGATAGCCCATGGAAGGATCTACAGGAATACATTATTATGGTAAGGTTTTAAGATCGAATGGAAAACTATTGAATTATACAGTCGGTATCTATAAAAATGTAGAAGATATAACTTTATCGACACACCTTTGTTTTGAAGATTATGACAGATTTTCGGATTATGGGAATAAAACACGTAAAATGTGGTTGTCTAATTTTGTTATTGATATAGTATTAGGTGTATTCAGAGAGATTTATTGCGAATATAAAAATAAAATCAAGATATTGAACTGTGGGTTGACAGGTTACTTATATGAGAACGCGGATTACAACGCTAAGAAGTTAATAGAAATGTATATCAAAATAGGGCCTATAGTGGTTCCAGAAAATGGTTTACTTGTAATGCCATTAAATGTAGGGAATCACT
>JAIPRL010005104.1:0-34072 GCA_025469235.1 Pemphigus obesinymphae
TCGCCTATATTCTTTTTAATACTTCTCATACTTTTTGACAAGTTTTATGCCGGCTGTCGACCTGACGCAACCTCAATTAGTCGACTTCTACGACAGGCATGAGGAAACCGTGGAGGTATTCTTAGCCTCCTCCACAGGGACAGATGGGAAAAATATAGTTATACGTATAGGCACGTACTCGCGGCGTAACTTCAATTTACACATGCACTCTGAATTCTGATACTACAAAACAATAACATTTTTTTAAATTTTTTAATAAAATTATCACACAACTCCTGGGTTTGCAGCTAGATACCTTTTATTTTCAAAATTTAGAGAGTATACACAAAAATCGGGAAATATACCGCATGCGCACAATAGGTGAAAAAATCAATTTTTTTTGTTTGTCATTTTTAAAAATGTAAAAACCTTCGGGGGCCGCGGAACGACTGGATTTTTTTTAGACTCCACAATAACTAAATTTCTGTATGTTACCTAGGGGGAATAATTCGATATTAGACAAAATGAGAGAGAATAGATTAAGATGGCTCGGGCATGTATTAAGAAGGAGGGAAGAGACTGAGGCAGTAAGATTAGTAAGAGAAATGCATGTTGTTGGTAAGAGGGGGAGAGGAAGACCGAAAAAGAAATGGGGAGGGAAGTGATGGCGAGTGATGTGAGGAAGGTGGGAGTAAGTGAAGAAGATGCGGGAGATATAGTTTATATTATATAGTATATATATATTACCTATATTCCTCTCAAATCTTTTTATTAAAGGGATTTGAGAACGTCAACTTTTTAATCGTAAAACACTATAGCCTATATAGATAGATGTACACTATATACGATCGATTTGTGTGATATTTTAGAAAATCCACTTTCAAAGAAACTAAGAAGTTTTAGTGCAAAAGTACATCTATATATTACCTAAATAAATTAAAGATCAATAATTTGTCGACATTTTTGTCATGGGTGACTTTTGATATACCTACCTATATAATTATAGATACATAATGAAATAAGACATTCAATTTTACAATTTACCAATAGGTTTATACAGTGGCGTATGAGATATTTTTCATTTGGGGGGGGGGCAAACATTTAAGACTTATGAGGACGTCGCACATGCATTTGTTGTCTCCGTTTATCTAATGGACAATATATATAGCAAAATTACATTACGCAAAACAATAAATGTGGTGTCTACGTTAAAATTATTAGAGTTCAAACACTTATTACCAATTTTAAAAAAGAGAATATTTTCTAGAAAATTACATATCCTTTTTGTAAAATATTGTTTATCAAAGAAGTTACAGCATTAAAAAAAAAAGGAAACTTAAAACGTTGTAATATTTTTGATATACAATATTTTACAAGAAGGATGTCATTTTCTATAAAATAATCTTCTTTAAATTGGTATTAGGTGTTTTAACTCTAATTTTAACGTAGACACCACATTTATTGTTTACGCGTAGTGTAATTTTGCTATATTGCTTATTAGATGGACGGAGAAAACAAATACGTGTGCGACGCCCTCTTATATATATATTTTTAGTATGTAATACATAAAAACTCTCACTAGTTTATTTAAATATATAAGTATAATAAGTATATAAAGTTTGAAATCAGTTAAACATAAAAATATATGTGAAAACTATAGGTAATACTTCATAGTTTTTTTCTTTATAAGCTTATATATATTATATTATGTAGTAAGTACTTACCTATATCATTTACTTAAAATGTGTGTGTGTGTGTGTATATATATATACAACCATGACAAAATAGATTTTATCATGGGAACAACATATTATCATTAATGAAATATAAAAATACTCTAATGGAATAAATTATTATACCATATACCTACTATAGGTATTTACTATTATACTTATACAGTTATACAATATTTTTCATATTTATCAATATATTTTTCTTTTAAAATAGAATAAAAATAAATTAAGTATAAAATAAGAATAATGTACTTTTTATGTTTTTGCCGGAAGTAAACAAAGTCCACGACTGACTCAGATGTGGCAATTAAAAACTCGTAGGTATATTTATTTTTAGATGTTGATAAAATACACGATTATTTTTCTATCCTATTATAGGATATCTAATTATTTAATGATAATAATTTATTATCCTGTGAGATTGAATGATTTATAAAATTATTTTGAGATAACACTTTTTGGTTTTTACTATACAGGTAGTAACTATATTATTAAGTCTTTTTCTCCTTCGCCCACTCTCAAAACTATTTGGGATCAGCCACCCTAGTGCTCATCGTCCACAATGCTCGATCTCCCGCATCATTCTAAATTAAACCCACTAACTTCAGGTAACTTCAACCACGCGTTTGATACGTCACCTATGAAAATGTCGATATAAATTAATTTGAATTGTAAGAGTGAAAGACTTCAGTCCTGCAGTAGCTTGTACAATGAACACTAACAAATTTTATTTCTCTACGGTGTACCTACGTTATATTATAAAACAAAGTTTTAGAAAAATATTTAAAAACGTACCTATACCTACTACTACGTAGAATACTAGAATATAATATGTTCATCCTTTGTTGACCAAGAGGTTGCTTCAAGGAAAGTTTTGTAACCAATGGTGTAGTGGAGGGTATACGGCGTATACCTATAACGCTGAAATTCTAATATGCGTATATAGGAAAGAAAATAAAATGAATAAGCGGGCATACCATTGTATCCCCTAATTAAATATTACTTTATTCAAATAAATAATCAGTAATTATTTTACTGTATTTTTTTAAAACATTTGTTTGTGATTATAATTTATAAACACTAAATTTATTTTAATTAGAAAACTGATGAGTATGGGAAAATAACTAAACAAGTTTAAAAAAAGTATTAATAAGTATCCAGTCTTACCTAGATTTTTAGGCTTAAAATCCATGACGTCACGAAATTATAACAAACGTTATAGGTACGTTTCTTTTTATTACACGGTTTGATACGTTTCGATATATTATAACAAAATTCATCCTTGAAAATATCTAGTAAAGGCGAATTCACTATAGAGCTTTTAGCGCGGTTTCGTTTAAACGGTTTACTATTTTCACCAGTTTTTTTTATCAATGTTCTAATTTTCTTGTCTAATTAATTAACGCTATCACGTTACACGCTAAAAGCTCTAGTGTGAATCCCCCGATACAAGTAAACTCAATGAGACGTTAAATAATAAGAGAACACGACATTTTTTTTAAAAAATTAAGAAAAATTACAATTTTTCAATACACTATAAAAGTAGTACTTACCTAATACCTTTATAAATTATATTGCAAAATTGAAGCGTATATCCGAAACATTATTTACGACTACACCACTGTTTGCAACATTGTACGATGTAGCTGTTTAAGAGACAATGAAATAAAGTTTTTGAACTATTTTCGAATGTTCATCAAGTCGTTTGATGAATTTTTATCTAAATTGGAACACAAAATTAGAGTTTTAAATAACAGACGTACTTACTTTAATTTTACCTACAGAACGATTATATGTGATATTAAAGTACGTATCGTTAAATTTATTAAGTATTAATTAAATATCCAATGGGTTTTTATTAAAAGGAAATATAATAAAAGTATATTGATCATAATAATTAATAAAATACCTATTTAATATTAATAACGAATATATTTATGATAGGTATATCATATTATTATTAAAAAAAAGACAGTTTAAGTTCCCAGACGCCTTTTTTAAAAATTTGAATCCCATGGATACTTTCATGATGAAAACAATGGTGTAATCAGAATTTGGCGGTCGGACTTATAGTTTAGAAGTTATAGCAATTTGAATTTTTTTATATTATCTAAAACGACATATTTTACATTACATTTCTATATCAAGAGTCGTTTTCGAAATTATTTATAAATTATTTATCCGACGTGGTGTTTTACAGCAAATCGAGGGATATTTTCGATTGAAGCGAATGGAGTCGGCCACAGTGAGCGTGGCCCGTCTTCCTAGCCGTGTTTCTCTAATTTATGCTATTGACCTGGTAACAATTCTTATCATCTGTTTATCTGTTTGTCAGCATATCCGGTAGGTGTGTTCTGATTTTACCAACATTTTTTAAATCTAGACAAGTACCTATATTAAAAAAAAAATACTTAAACGATGTAACGTGACTTATAAACATGAACTTTACCATCAAATTCTTCAATTTTGATTTTTTTTTCAAATGATGTAGATTAAAGTGCTGAAAACGATGGTGAAGTCAGAATTTGGGGGTAGGAATTATTTTAGAAGTTGAAGAATTTTAAGTTTTATGTATCATCAAAAACAGCATACTTTACGTTGCATTTTAATGTAAAATATGTTTTAAATAATACAAAAACATCAAATTTCTATAACTTCTAAACTAAGTCCGACCGCCAAATTCTGATTGCACCATTGCTTTCAGCGTTAAAGAATTCCATAGGATTAAATAAAAATGTTTGAAAAAGGCGTCTAGGAACTAAACTGCATTTGTTCCAAAAAAAAAAAAAAAATACAACTTTGGTTCTTTAAAATAAATTAATAAATAAATGTTCCCTACAAATGAAAAAAAAAAATACATAAATTGGTTGTACATGTATACCAATTATTAGAAGTATCAGCTGAGACCTTATATAAATTTACCACTGGCTGTGATGGCATTGTTGGATAAATACTTAGAAGCCCTTAATGAGGTGGACAGTTCAAATAATTATTTAATGTGAAATTGATGTACAAGTTGGGATAGTACGGGTGCTTTTTATTACACTTCCTTTTCCCCTTCTTCTATTCCTAATCTCTCATACAACCCATCATACGTATGTCTCTAATTTTGCTTTACTCACTGCACTCTTTGCTTCTTTATATAAACTTTTATACTCTACCCAATCATCTTTTTCCCTGGTTTTCTACCATTTATTGAATTATGTCTTTTATTTGATATTATCCTTTTGCTTTTTTAGCCTATAATCATGTTTGCTTATATACTACGTCTACTCTTACTAACATCTTCTTCAGCTACCCTTTTAACACCCTATACTATTTTTTTCCATATTTTGTTTATATTCCTCCTCTCTACTCCAGTCTTAGTTAGCTTCTTTGTAAATACTTTTTCATTTCCACCACCTAATCCTCGACAAAAACAAATAAATCAAACATAATAATAAAAAGTCGTCTAGATATAGATGATGGAGGTTGGTCCATCACCCATTTGGTCATATTTTATTATATATATTATAGTTACCTATATAAGTATAATATCATAATGTATATTGTATAGTATTATTATGTACCTACATACAAATACAATACCTATGTAAATAAATATGTATAAATTATTATTATGAATTATATATTTAATACATTTTGTTTTGTATTTATAAGTACATACATTTATACAAATTACAAGCTTCATTTTATAATATGATGTGATATAGTCAATAATAATTATTAATTGAAATAAATTTCATAAAATTATAAATATAATTGTTTAAATAATTCTGCATAAATAAAATCTATCTTTTTGTCCTTCAGGGGGTTTAATCCCAAAGACCGCCCCTTTAATGTTATCTATTAGGTAATTGTAATAGTTATTGATCATTAATAATTATCTATTGTTAACCAGGCCAGTAAGGTGTACTTACTGCTTAGCAGTATAGGTTATAGCATTGATTACAATATATAAATATTTCTCGAAACTTACAATTTATATTTTATTATCTGCATTCCTCCCATATTTCAGAAGGCAGAGGGTAAATTTACCTATATGCATACATATGTCAAATGTCGATTAGCTATTAAAAATAAATACTAGTTGTCATGATAGCCATAACTATATTATAATAAATATTAGTAAATACTGATTAACTATATATAATTAAAAGTATCATTGAAAAATATTCATTATTATACAACTAAATGCCAAGTATGAAGTATTATGATATAATTATATCATATCAATGTACTATTTACATTTGGTAAATCTGTGGCCATAATAATATACATAATATACTCATGTACCTATCATTATTATGTTGTCATCAATAAACAACAGATACTCTAGATGGAAATAATACTCGAACATTTAGCAAAAAACACACCTCCAAAGGCTCATTGTCGCTCAGTCATCTATTGTCTATTTGTGTGTGCATTATTATCATAATCACACGCTTACGAAATCACAGTAACTCTAAATGTATAATCATCTCTACGCCATCGCCTTTATCAAAGAATAAGTGTATTTTATTCAGTAAATAAATTATATTTTCTCTACATTCTTAGAGCTCGGTATATTTTCATCTTCGGTGTTTTACAGAGCAAATATAAGTTCCTGTTTGCAACAGGTAAGGAATTATATTATTTATAAGACCAATTCTCTATATTGGCGAGTTAATTTTAAAAGCCCAATTATCTATATTGGCCATTTAATTCTGAAGCCCAATTTATATATTGTCAGTATATTTATAAAAGCCTAATTTGATATGATTGGTAAGGTTTATTTTAGAAGAATTGTTATGTTTCTCATAAGTAAACTTATAGGTACTTGTAATAAAATTCACAACCCCCAACAATACTTCCTGTAATAGGAAAAGGTAATCAATAATATTGGTATTGTTATAACTTATAGGTAAATAATAGGGGTAGGTCGAACTTAAAATTTATGCATTGAACCAAACTATGAAGTTGAAGAGCGAACAACTCAAACTGAAACTAAACTTTAAAATAAAATAAGCAGGAAAAAAAAGGTTTTTCGATAACCCATATCCTTTAATAAAGTTCGGTTCGACTTTCGATCTCAAACCAAACTCTTGAAGTTTGATTCAATTTTTTGATCTTTAAATTGTTCGACCCACATTTAGTAAATAGGACTAGCTATTTTGTAGAAGATCCTGATCAAGTTTCACACTAAATAACTCACCCATTTCTGAACTTAACCTAACCAATTATCCTATTATTATTTATTTGGTATTACATAATATTTTTTTTTTTATAATTTCGATTAATCAAAAAGATTACTTCAAATGGCATTTACTACTGATTTAAATTTATCAACATAAAAAAAAAAAAAAAATCATAAAAAAAAAAAAAACATAAAAAATCCAAATTTTTTTTTTTTTCAAAATTGGTACAACTAATAATCTGTAATGTTGGAAGTCATACATGTTGTTTTTGACCATTTCACTGTGCTGTTATTATATTAAATAATTTAACAGAAAAATTAGAAAGTACGTTTTAAATTAATTAATTGTAATATTTAAAATATCAATATAATATATACATTTTTTTTTTACAAAATAACTTTAAAAATTGAATAGGTGTCTTTTTTATGTTTCACTTTTACTTTGATCATTATCATCATCATCACTAGTAGTATCACTATCCACCATATTATTTTTCTTGGGCAGTTTACTTTTTTCTTTTAAAGCCTTTTTTCTCTTTAATCTCTTTGCCCTTTTTTTAGCCGTTCGTTCTTCAGACATTTGTTTGTTTTCTAATATTTTTTGACGATAAGCTTCTTCTAATAGTTCCTATATTAAAATAAAATAAAAACAAATATTAAATCAATAATAGATTACGTTTTTATACATCTTACTTTATCTGCTTTTAGCTGAATATGTTTTTGCCTGGCATATTCTTTGCGTCGCAAATGTCGATAGACATGAAACTCACCGCTGCCAGCTCCTGCACTCGATCCCATTACATTTCTTACAAATTCAGGTACATGAGGTGATTTCTTGTCAGATCGTGGTTCAGGTATATAGACAGGCTTATCCTATGTATAACAATAGCTAGTAAATTTTTTTACAGATTGACAAGTAGTTGACTTAATAATTGAAATAAATTGTCAAGTCCATATTATTGTTTTGGTTTCATATTAAAACCAGTGATGTAACCAGTAGTAGGGTTTGGGAATTACCCCCTCAGAAAATTTTTTTATACTATTGATATTTGAGATGTATAGGAGCAATTTCATTATTATAATGGTCAAATTCTATTTAGTTTAACATTATAAATATAAATTTAACTTGGAATTATTCTAAATGCATGTTTTAGTAATTTATACAAATTCAATACCTATAAATTAATTAAAAAAACTTAAATAAATATTTTAATATGACACCTAAACAAAGTTTTTTAGTATAAAGTTTAAACAATATACCAAAGTATTTTAAAACAAGAATATGATTTAAAATTAGGAAATTCAAAATACTTTTAAACATTGTTCAAAATTTTCATTTTTTTTTGGACATATTTTTGACTTATGAGGTATTTTTTGTCTTTTTCATAATAATTTTAATATTATATTTACTTAGTTAACTTTTTAAATGTAAAATATTAAATAAAATAGAATTTTATCATTTTTAACCACCTACCTACACACTTATAATTTAATATACAAATTAAAAACTTCGATTAGGTAGATTATTTATAAAGTTATGTTAGTTTTTTCAACATCACTTTTTAATACATTTTTATTTGTTGGGATGGACTTTACCTATACATAATATTTTAAATGCATTTTATTGGATTTTCAAGTTCATTATGTATAGATATTGTACTATACCCCACCCCACTACTGTCTTTTGACCAATCTAAAAATATTAAGTTTGTACAATATACCCTTTTGGAATAGTGAAAAATACCACTTGAAAGTTAATACCCAATGTTACCGAAATTAATACAATCGGCAAAATAACCCCTGCCGAAAATAAATTCTAGTTGCACCACTAAATAGAACCACATCGTTGAACATTGTACGTTAAATGTTTTCGGCTAATCTAAAATGTTCGTTTTTAACTTACCGGATTTTTCATAAGTCTTTCGAGTTTTAAACGTTGTAAATCTGTAGCATTTTTTACTAATTTTTTTACTTCGGTTGTCTTAGAACTATCAATTTCGTTTTTGATTACTGCTTCGGTCATCTTTAATTGAATACTAGAAATGTGTTTATAATAGTCAAAAATCCAAATAATCGAAGAATGTACCAACTTAAATTTAGTTATAAATTTAGTTAGGGGTAATTGTTATTTAATATTTTTACTATTAGTTTATGCTCGTAGGTATCACATCACAGTAATAATCTCTTTTTTATGCACAGAATATTTTGTGGAATTGCTTTAGATAGAATGGTCACAGAACAAGGTGTGATTATCTATCTTTATCAATTTTTATAGTAATCATAATAATATTAAATGTTTAATCTGGGACATAAATTTTTGTGTATAAAATTATATTCAATTTAACAATGACAAAATAGATTAACGTTCTAATTTTTATACAAATTTTATTTGTATAATTAATTATAAATAAATAATTTTAATGTATATTTCAACCATGAGTGTACCCATGACAAAATAGATCTACTCTGTTATAAGTGTACCATTAAATTTAAATAATTTTTTACTTTTATAACATCTCTGGATAATGTTATTATCACTTATCACATGTAAACAATTTTTTTCAAAATGACTTATCATATTCAACTTCATTTAATTTAATAAATAAAAGAGTTTATACTTGAAATATTATTACTTTTCTTCATCTTCCGGTAAGTATATTTTTATCATTTTAATTTTCATTGTTTTGGCAAAATTGTTTGGACAATATCCATACTAATATTGAAAAAGCTTTTTAGTAATATATATTTAGTGTGAAAGACGTTCCACATTAAAGGGAATTGTAACTTTTTTTTTAGAGTCATATCCAATTAAAAGTGGTGGCGGTTATGTCCCACATAAATTAATATTAAAAAAAAAAAAAAAAAAATCTAAATTTTAATATTACAAAACTAGACATAGATTAATATAAATGTTTGCTATTTTGTGAATCAATACATTTATCATGATGTAAAGAACTGATACTTTGAAATTTTAAAAATAGTGTACACCTTATTAGTAGGCATAATGACAAAATAAGGTCACACTAAATTTATTGTTATAAATAAGATCATTGTTCAACGAGAAATACTCTTGGTTATTAACAGTAGTTGCTAACGGTAGATAATAGAAAATTAATTAATAGTTTCAGAATTGTATAATTATTTATATTGCAAAAACAATTAGGTACAATTCCAATCTTTTTAACACAAAACACCTCTAAATAATTCCATTTGAAGAGCAAAATATTTATTTTTGATTTTAACTTCAAATTAGATAATTATAAAGACTAATTGTACACTAATGTTTTTTAAGACTTGTACTAATTTTTTTTGGTCAAAATTTGTCTTGCAACATAGTTATATAACGGCTTAGGTTATATTTTTATTTTGAATTACTATAACTTTTTTATGAGACAATATTTAAAAAAAAAAAAAAATTAATACAATTTAAATAATATAAAAATGAATTGTTTAAACCTAAATGCTAATCCTAAATCAATTACAATTTTGTGTAGTTAAATTTTGCTTTATTGATTATTTATTATTTATTCATAATTCAATAGAGAAAATTCAGATTAAAAGATGACTAAATAGATATATTAAAATATAGAGCAATAGGTATTTATTCTTGTATAAATATAATATTATATATAAATATAATAGTATACCAAAGTGTTTTCAAATTTGAAAAGTTATTTCTCAATTTTTTAAACAAGTTATGTATTGAGTGAAAATTGATAGAAGAAAATTACTTACATTTTATATTTATTTTATAATATATTATATATATAAATTATATATATATAATATATTTTTATAAATTTCTATTAGTCAATATAATATTATAGAATATAAAATATATTGTTTTTAATAATAATAAATAATTGTTTTAATTTTTATATGTAAGGAAAATTGTCCATTAAAATTAAAGCCATGGTTAAAAAACGTAAAAGTGTATTGAAATCATCAGCGCAAATTGTGGATTCCCCAATGAAAGAACCAAGAATTATCAGTAAATATTTTACTAAATATTTTTAGTCAATTGGGTATTTAATATGTTAATTGGAATTTTAGGAGGAAATCACTTAGAAAAAGCTCGCAATAGTTTAAATGAAGCTCTTGATATTATTGCAAAGAAAGAACAGAAAAAAGCAGAGCTTGCAACAGAAAATGATGTTTTAAATTTGTGAGTATTGAAATATTTTGTTAATTATTTTATAAATGAAATGATATGTATTATTAAAGCTAATGTGAATATATTTTATAAAAAATAATTTAATTCAACTTGATAATATTAGATATTGAATACTTATCGAAAACTTTTGAAAAACTGTATTTGGTAATAATAATTTATTATATATTGTTTATTATTACTAATATTTATGTACCTATGCATATATTGTTTTGTGAGTTTATAAATAATATGTACTAATATGTAGTTTTAGGTATCATATAGTCAATACTGGGCAAGTTATATGATTTTTTTAACTCAGTTAAATTAAGTTAATAGAAAAAAATAGTAAAACTTTAAAGTTAATAGTTTTTTTTTTCTTAACAATAGTTGTTAAAAAAAATATATATTAACTTAATTTAATTTTTTTTTTTTGTATGAGTCAATATAACATTTGAGATATATAGGTATAATTAAGTATCTATTATTTTAATTTTTTGGAAATACTCTTATTTTTAACTTTAAGCATTTAAAAATTTTTAAAAATTCATTAACATTGTAATATTGAAAAGCCTACAATATGTATTTATAATAATTATTAAAATTAACAACTAATAGGTTCATAATAATGTTAATAAGTAGGTAGGTACTCTTTTCTTCAAAATTTGAACAAATGAAAATTTCTCAATGCAAATTAATACCTACTTAAATTAACAGTTTTATATTCACACTAGTTAATATTGAAAATAAAAACAAGACAATAATAATAGTTTACATCGTAAATATTGGTATGTTGCACACGGTAATCTTGCACAATAGTACAATTTAGTACATGAGCCGCTTCTATGTTGATGACCGCTATGCGGCAGGTATCAATTTTTACTTGGGAGTCGGGGTAGGTATATAAAATATATAAATAATACATTTGTATAATACACTATGACCATGTGGTGATCTGGCTGTAAGGTATCAGCTTCTGTATGATACGGGTCTGACACATAATGCTTCCGAAAAGGGTCTAAATATTTCCGAGACGTTACAGATAATGTATTTATTACAAATGATTTTAAGTGTCATAATGGTTTTATAAATAAATTGTATAAATCCAAAGGATAAATAATATTGTTTATTGATGGAAAATCTAATATATATGTATTCTTCAATTTATATTATGGGGAGATTATTATATAATATCATTGATTATAAATTACCAATATATTAATTATTATATAATAATTTATAATCAATGATAATATATAGGTATTCTTGTTTTATTTATATTTTCGAGAAATAAATAATGCTTATAATATAATAATTATTAGAAACGATAAAAATAAATTTATTTTTATTCATCCATTCTGACAATAGACACAATATGAAATCAAAATGTATCAATTATTTCAAAATTAATTGAGCTGAGATTTAATTAAAAGTAACTCGTCATTCAAAAGTTAATATAAACAAAAATAAGTTAAGTTAACAAAAATCAAATATAAAAAGTTAAGTTATAAGTTAAAATTAACTTAACTTGTAACTTATTAAAATTAATGGGAAGGATAGTTTTGAGTTAGCTCATCTATTGCAGCTAGGTGAGTAGTACAGGAATCAATTGGACATTGTGAGGGAAGATAGACCCCCACCCACTATGAAATTTGTGTGTTTGAGGGAAAACTGAGTAAATATTTGCTCGATCGATTGATCTAAGATAAAAAGAAGGGAAGAGGGAATGTCCTTGAGAACAGCAATCAGCACACCGTCTCCATATTCACAAGAACTCGTACGAAGGGATCTATTACATCTGTATATGTATAGTTGATTAGACCTAATTCATTTGAAGAGAAGTTACTATTTAGCCAGATTTCAGTAAGAACAATAAATAAGTAATTAAATTCGGCTGTATTACAATTAAAATTAAATAGTTTTGGTAGAAACCTATGGAGTTGATGGAACAGGAACGGTTTAATCTGCTTATATCTATATAATCTATATAATCTGTTTAATAATGAAGTTTTTTGATCACAATTTCAGTACATAAGGGACATTGTTTCGGTATGATATGATAAGGTTAGATTCACCGGCTTGAGATCGGCGATCAATTTCTTGATGGCAGGCCCGTAGCAATTTACATTTAAGTGGGGTCTTGTCGCGAACCATAGAGTGATAGTGGTGTTTGATTTAGTAGAGCGAAAGTCCAGCAGGACTTGAGCAGCCACATTGCGGTTATTGAAGATAAGTTTTATAGGTCGAGGTGTGGTAGAAATAATTTTCCCTAGACGAATAGGTTTGAACTTTGGCCTCTCAATGGATATCTGGGCTAGGAGAGTAGTAATGGTGTTTTTGTCATCAATAGTCTTGGATGTAATATCGGCTGAAGAGGATTCAGGTAAAAAAAGTATTATGTTGTGTTTAAAATCATAAAGCTTTATAATTATAATATATCTACAAAAATAATAATTAGGATGCATTATGTTGTATACATCCTATTTGTATATTATTATTTATGTATACATTATTCATGAGTACCTATTCAGTTTAGTCATATTATTGAGTGGTAGAATGATAAATGTTTCATGTACTTAGGTGGGGTGGTGATAATAACCAACACCAAAAATTTAAATATTATTATTTATCTATAATGATTAAATTCTAAATCATCTTCCCTTTAGATTTAAATTATATAGGTATATATATTATATAAATATATTATTATATAATTATATTATATAGTTTGTATTAATTGCATTCTTAAATAATATAATTTACCCATTTCAATTTAGGGAAGAAAATGAGACAAATAAACGATTAAAGAAAAATGAAGCTAAACTTGAAGTTAAAGACTCATTGGTGTTAAAATTACGAGATCGTAGCATTGATTTAGCTTCATTTACCGATAATACAGCCATGTACCCTATATGTCGTGCTTGGATCAAAAACGACCCTTTATCAGCAAGGTAATTATGCACTTAATTAATTTAATAAAAACAAATACCTTACATTTTCAAGTTTTTATAACAATATTATCTTCATTGGTGTAAAAGTGCAAAAAAAAAGTAAAAAATTTTTCATGTTAAAATATGTACTTAATATATATACGAGGCGTATTAGAAAAGTAAGGGCCGTTCGCACATATTTCAAAAACGACAAGTTGTAACAATCTTAAACTTGTGCATATCTGTACGTGCACTACTTGTGCAGCTATTTCAAGTGTTTTGATTCACTAGTAATTTGCCTATCTGTGTGTCCAGTAAACAATGTCAACGATAATAATTGCTCTCGTCAGCTGTGAAGTTTGCGTTGTAATAAGATTTTTGTATGCAAAAGGATCTTCAGCTGCTGAAATTCATTGAGAGTTATACCTAGTTTATGGACCTACTATAATGAGTGAAGGAAAGGTTAGACAATGACGAAGAGGTGGTAGGCCCAGTATGCAAACCGATGAAATTGTTTTTTTGTTGACCAAAAACTCCGATCTGATCGTCGGTTGATGATTAGTGCCCTGGTTGATGAAGTTTCTCATCTTGGACATACTACTGTCTACACAATTGTCGCGCACAAACGACAATTCAATACCGTTGAAAACTGGTTCAACTCGCAGGCGGTGAGCTTCTATGTAGAGGAATTAAGGAATCTGGTGCAGCGGTACGAAAAATGCTTAGAAATGAATGGCGATTATGTGGAAAAGTGAAGTAGATTTGTAGTAAACTAAATGTGCTAATAAAACCTATTTCATATGATTATAATTTTTTTTATGACGAAACGGCTCATACTTTTCCAATACTCCTCGTATATACCTTATATAATAATATTTTTTAAAATTTTGTGGTTTTATTATTTTCAATACTATAGGCAAGTAAAAAGTAGAAAATCAGACAATTTGGAACGTTCTTTAAAAAATGAAAACGAATCATCGACAGTCGAAGATTATGTGTATAAACTGCCGCCTCCTAAAAGCAAATCTGAAGTAGGGCTAGATATTAATCATAGGATGCCTCAAAATTTACCTAAAGATGAAAAGACGTCAATGGATATTACTACTGTAAGTAAATTTTGTATTATTTAGTTATTTACTCTTTTCTTAACTATAGGTAACACTGGTAATTAAATTATTAATAGGTAGGTTTATAAATAACATGAAAACATTTTAAATAATATAAAAAAGAATAATCAACAATTTGGCAATTCTTAGGAAATTAATAACCATGAATAGTAAAAACATATAAATTTATAAAATTTTTAATTACTAACACTGAAATATAACAATTTAATGAGTATAAGCAGTGTTGAGACTTATCTAGATAAAAATTGACAAGTTATCTAAATAATTATCTTAGATAAACATTTTACTCATCTAGATGAATTTATCTAGATACTTTTTTAATTATTTTGATTTCCATTAAATTTTCGTTATAATTTTAATTATGTTTATGAGTAGGTGGGTATATTTTTAATTAAATTTTCTAAATTTATATAAAAGTATTTATATTTTAAATATTAAATTTGTTGTTTCCGGGTAAGTACATATTAAATATCCAATAATGTTATGTTATATGAAATTTGGACCGGTTGCATGTGGTCCCTATTTATACGAGTACCTATAATAATTTTACTGTCTCCATCGGATTAAATAATCTAGAAATTTGATGGCCAATTATAAAAAAATAACAATAATAATATATCTACCTATATATTTATTATGAAATAATTGTAATGAAATGAAATAATGTATCTACTTTATATATATATATATATATACATATTATTTTTATTATATTATGTGTTTTTTGTCAAATTCTACGGGGAATCTGGGTGAAACGATTAATTTTTATTATTATTTGGGTACCTAATATATATTAATTTTAATTATAAATTTTCCCCCAAAAGTTTTTTCGCCAATATATATTTTATATAAATATACTTCAAACGTATTTAATTTGCAATAATATTTACTTGGCAAGGTATTTCACTTATACAGCGAATCAAAAAATATTATAGATTTAAATTGTGCGAGTAACCAGATTTCATATAGGTGAACCCAAATGAGTATATTTTTTTTACCTATCTATGGTCAATAGAGGAAAATGGAATAGACTTTTTTTGGTGTAAAAAGGACAGTGGAGGAAAATAAATCCTGTATTTGTGAGGTTAATGGCTATGGTAATTTTATTACGATGTATTGTATTGTTTATACATTTAATAATAATCTTTAGAAAATATATATATATTTTTTAATTTCTTTAATTTTTACAAGCAAAAAAAAAAAATATATAAAAATATTTTTATCTAAATAAAAAGTTATTTTATTTATCTGGGCTCAACACTGAGTATAAGTAATATATTGTAAGTTTTCAGCCCAATTAAAATTTTTCAAATTGATAGGTATATCAACAATACCTAAAAAGACAGAAATATATTGATTATTCCTATTTTACTTATATAGGTATTTTAATGCACAGTTATTAATTTCCTAAGGATTACCTATCAAAGTATTGATTATTTTTTTTTATAATATTATTTAAAAATTGCTCGTTTTATTTATAAGCCTATCTATTAATAATTTAGTTATTAATTAATTTAATTACCAGTGTTATCTATTTGTTTTCAATTTCATAATTTGTTTGATTGAAGATAAAAGTTTCTCTTATTTTTTTGCTTTAGATTATTTCATTATATATATCAAAAATATGCACCATTGCCAATGGCCTTTAATGCTAATTGTATTTTTTTAAGAGAATACATGAATCTTTTTGGAGTAGTAACACTTCCTTTTTATTGGTAACATATTAACAACCCAAATAAATATTCAAATACATTTTTTAGGTACTTAGGTATAATACTATTTGTTCAAATAAGTTATAGTATGACTATAAATGGAAACACCTATGTGCCTATCTATGGCCACTAGGATGGCCAGACCGGTATTGAAATAGTTTTCTCAATGGCCACCTAAATAAATATAGTAAATCTTGTAATGTATTTAAAAAAAACTAAATCTACCTACATGAATAAAATTTACTTGTTGGTACAGGAATAAACAAAAATATAAACTTAATGTTTTTGTCAAGAAAACCATGAAAAATTTATAACCTGAGCTTTGAAAAATATTTTTTTACTGTTATCAACATACTTTATCTTTATACATTATTTAATCCACTGTGTATGGATTTAAGAATACAACTATTACTTACCAAATTACAAAATTACACTATTTACAAATTAAATAAAAATGACTGGCCATAGCTATATACTCTACCCTATATAATATCTACTCATCCTTATTATTATATTATATTATATATTTTATTTTAACTATAACTGGTATAATGCAGTGTTACATGCACAATCGCCTTTTTATTTTGATAAAGATATTACTACTATTTTTCTTCGGCTATTTAAACTAATTTTTATATTATATTACTTTTATGATATTTACTTTTTTCAATTTTTTTTTATAATATATAAAATATAGTATTTTTGATTAAATTAATGAAAGTTAAAGGGGATTTTTAAATACATATATATAATGTAAAATTAAACCCATATCTAATTTAATGTTTTTATTCTTTTTAGATAAAAATAAAATGAGTAAAAATTTCATTTTAGCATGCATTTTTCAATACTTATGAATATAAACAAAATTTTCTTTATTAATTGCATTAAAAACTCTGAGTATAGTGAAGAAGCTATTCATTTTACAATAATGTTTATTTTTAAATTTTCTGTGAATAACTTTTCGATCAGTAGGAGTTTTGGAGTTTTGTATGTTAACAATAGCAAATTAGTTAGCATAATTTTTCGATTTTCTCAGTAGTTTGCTGAAGCGTAAAAATAATTATTTTTATATGTTTTATGGTGTATGGCAGGGATTTATCAACCACCATGCTGCAGCACTAAAGTGTGCCATGAAATTCACCCGGTGTGTCACGTAATTTTTATTTTTTAATATACTTTCATGCCCTTTTATGATGTTCTATGTGTTTATATTATATATTAAAATACTTATTATTAATTAAATAAAGATAAAATATCTCCGATTCACGAGTATTGGGCAATTTGTACCAGAATAATGAGTAGTGTAGGTTGTGAATAGGTATAGTCAGCAAAAATGAGCATACAATAGCAAAAGTGTTCTATTGGTAACTCAAAAGACTATTTGAACATCTTATATTATTCAAAGACAAAACTTCTATTTTCCATCGTTGATGACATCCACAGATTGTGTTGACATTTCATTTTTCAGAAAAAGTGGATAAACTTGTTCTTAATGTTAAAATTAATGGGTTTATTGATATATGTTCTGATTCTAAAGCACAAATAATATTTAATAATAAAAAATGTCCTTTGATTCCTTCTGATTAAGTTTAGTTTAGTTAAGTTTAGTTTTGGAATATCCAATTATTTCTAAGAAAGCTATAGATACTGTTATTTCTACCATTCTGCACATCATATTTATGTGAACATGCGTTTTTTGCATTAAAGGGCATTAAAACAAGTAGCTAGTAGAGTGTTAGGTTTGACAAAATATGTTGAAGCCGATTTGTGTATTGCTGTTTCAAATGTACAACTCGGAGAGAAAATATGCATAAAACACAAATATCATGATTTTTATATCTGTAATATTATGCGCCTAGGCGCATATTTAGAAAATTTTTATTGGGGAGGGGGGGGGGTTGAACAAATTTTTATGACCTAAATTCTAAACTGTGTAATAATAAAAAAAAAAGAATGTTGCCATCTTCATATTAGAACGATTGATAAAATAAATATTATCAAAGTACATTTTATTGTATATATATTTTACATTTGTATTGTTTTGTTATGTAATGGAATTTAAAAACAAATAAACTTAAGACATTATTATTATTATATTATTACATTTACACCTTATTACAATTTACAATACTAAATCAATTTTTCTTTTTTTCTTAGCCAGTTGATCCAACACTTCTTCAGGGTTAATTTTAATTTGTCTATGAATATTCATCTGAGCTAATCCGTTTAAACGGTTCTCTGACATGGTGTTTCTGAGATAGGTTTTTAAACGTCGCAATGTCGAAAATGACCTTTCTGCAGTAGATGTTGTAATAGGTAAAGTTACCACAATTTTTAAAAGTTTATAGACATTTGGAAAGTCGTATTCATTACAATTATTTAGCAATTCTGATATATTTGATGAAATTTTAGACATATTTTGTAGAGTAGTCTACCATAATTTAAGTTCTGTGGTTACTACTAAAGGAGAAAAATATGGTAATATTTGTGAATATTTTTGTACTAAATATGTTATATAATATTCAAAAGTATCTGGAATATCTTTTTCTTTCATCGGAAACAAAATATTAAAGCTCTCCAGCAATGTTTTATGTTTTAGTAAACGATCATTTATCATTGATATAAAATTATCCAAGTATGGAATAAATATTGTCACTCAGTAATATTCCTCAAGAGTGGTTACAGGAGCATTATCTCGATGAACTTGATTTCTAACACGACGAGGGCAAAGTAATATTGATATTGGAGTTCTTACAAAATATTTCTACTCTTTCAAATATTATTTTAAATTCTATTTCTATATTTTTTTTTATTTGTTTATACATTTATCGAAATATCAGCCATATTAATAACATAAGATAAATCAAGTTTAATTGTTTGTAAAAGTTTACTTAGTGGTAAGCTTACAGGAAATACTGTTGATATTATATATATAGTAATCTGGAACTGAAAATTATTAATGACAAATTGCAATTGGTTTGCTAATGAACATGTATTTTTATCGTTCCAAGTGCTTATTTTTTCTAAATCATCATTCACAGCATCTTGTAACTCTAGGTAAATAATTATCGAATCATGACGCTGAATCCAACGGGTTGGACATAATTTTTTTAATTTTTTATGAGACGAAGTAGGTACAATATTTTGAATAGATGTAGTTAAAATATTTTGTCTTTTTGGCGAGTTGAAAAATTTATAAAATGACTCAATACTTCCTAAACCATTTCTTATTGAAGTAATATTACATGCATCAGAAATAGCTAGATTTAGACCATGAGATGCGCGATGTATATATAATGCTAAGGAACATTTTTTTGGACATAAACGTGAGCACCATGAAATATACCACTCATTGAGGCTGCACCATCGTATCTTTGGCTAACCATATAGTTAAAATCTATTCCAATCAAATCAAGCGAAGTTAACAAAGTGCTAGCAAGGCCTTTACCTGTAACATCAGTTACTGGAATAAACAGTAGAAAGTCTTCATTAATTTGACCATTATAAAAATATCTTGCATACAAAGAAAATTGTTCGATGCAAGAAATATCAGAGGTTTCATCAGCTAATATTGAAAAACATTTTGCTTCATTAATTTTACAGACTATTTTTTTTAATATAATGTCCCCACATTTTGAAATTATTTCATTACTAATTATTAGACTTATATAAGTATTTTTAGAACATGTTTCAAAATGCGTTTTTAATGCTAAATCACCACTATTAGCACAAAATCTCAACAATGAACAAAAATTTCCATCATTTTCATTAGGCTCTGTTAAATTCAAAGGGCCACTATCTCTATGACCTCTTAAAGAAATATTTTGTCTGCCACAAAAAATGATTGTTTCAATGATCGGAATAAGATTTTTTCTATTTTCAACTATTTTACGTTTTATTCTCGAATCTATTTGGATATCTATAGGATCGATATTTTTTTCTAAAATTTGTTGGGCACATGTTCCTTTTAGAGTACAAGTTTTATGATATTTACAATTTGTATGATTATTAAATACTTCAACAGCATCATTTCACTTTTTAAAAGGTTTCTTTACTAAATTACCAAGAGTTTGTTTACCAACCCCTCCACCCTCTCCAGCATACAAAACTCAATATTTACAATACGCGCCATCGTCTTTTTCAGAATATGCCAACCAATTAGAAAAATGGAAAAATACATAATTTAATATTTATAATATAAAAACATAGGTATATATGAAGTAATTTCGGTTTAAAATTAAAAAATAGGTATAAACAAAAATCATAGTTTTATTTTTATGACCCAGCTTAAATCTATAATAATACCTAATTATCAAAACTAAGTACTAAATCTGGAGTTATACACATTGTTTTACCACCATGAATATACCACGTGAAATATAATATACTCTGCAATATTCCGCCGTTTTACTTTTACAATGTTTTAAAACATTGTACGTCAACATAATATGCCATAATTATTGTGTAAAATGTAAAGTTACACAATACATAAACCATAAAATATATCATGTATATATCTCTAACCTAATTAAATGAAAAAAAAAAATAATACTTACCATAATAAAACGTTGTCGGAACGATGAAAAAGAGCAGCAAATGTGAAATTATGAAATGCATTTGAATCCAAAATGAAAATTGAAAAAGAAAGCCATAATATTAGATAATCAATCTTTAATTTATCGTACCTACTCGACACTCGTACTTTATTTTAAGATAACATTATACATACCGATACCTACCACCACAATTTATAAAATATATAATATATGACTGCAGCTCATGCCAGTTTCCCAGTATAATTGAGTGCGTTATCGACCATTATCATGCGTTTTTGAATTATTAAATTGTGGTCGACTTATATATTTATATTGTATTGTATGGTAACTACCAACTTTGTAATTTAAAATTTAAATGAAAATAAAATTAAGTTAAAAAATATTTTTTTATAACACCTACCTATCTCAATATAATGGTACGTTGAATCTATTAGTTAAATTATCTATAACTTGCAATATAAAGAATAATTAAAAAAGTGTAGTGGTATGTAACCAGCTAAAAGTTAAACAAATGTTATACCTAATTTTATATTCAAAGTCTAAAAGCTAATAGCATAATTATAGTTAAGTCTGCTATTTTGCACTATATTACACGTGTACTTACATTGTAAATTAAAACTTAAAACTGTATGCTATTAGAGAGGTATTCCTATGGAGAATTCACATCTAATAATAAATTTCACTATACTTATGTATAATTTAAAATTTGTATTATATATAATACTTTCCTCAACAAAGCTATTATAAATTATATTTGATTTGTTTATAGGTATTTTAAATATTGTATTATTTCTCAAATTTCAAAACCGATTATATATTACCAGGACACAGAACTTAATGCATTTGCATATTCAAAATCTTTCTTTTATATATTTTTTTATACTTTTAAACATTATTTAATTACATGTGCAATTTTCATTTCTATACATATAATTTATTTTTCAAACAATTATATTATAAAAAAATATTTAAGCAATTCATATGATTATAAAATACAAGAAGAAGAATAGAATAAAAATATATTAATATTCCAAAAATGCTTAATAATTTTAAATGCCTTTGCTTGTTTGAAGTTTTTACACACATTACTACTTAATAGTTCACTACTGACAACACCAATTGGTCTTATTAGTTGTACTATCTGTGTGTGACGCCAAAAATTATTGGTGTCATTCAATAGCCATCCACACGCGAACGGTTTTTTCAACAGTTTTGTCCTCTGATGGTCCAATCCCGTAGATTGGAACAGTTGTTAGTGGATAGTCCGAAAGATCAGATATGTGGAATTAAAACCATCATAAAAATTGTTAATGCGGGTAGCAGAGTATTATCGACAGTTTTTAATTTAGAAGCCCACAAACGGACGGTCCACAACTGTCGGATAATTATACAACATGAGGTCACGATGTATACAAATCTATCCTTTTAGATGTTATAAAAATACTGTTTAGTACATTTTTAGTATACTTATCTATTGATGTTAGTTTATCATAGTCCACATTATAAACAAATCCTTGTCCGCTGTAAATTGATGAACTTGATGTTAAAGAAAATTAGTACCTACCTGTGATTAATTATTATTATATAGGTACCTAATATATAATATTATATTATAGGTATTAATTATTGTATATATTATTATATATTATTGATAGGAAAATAGAAATGCATTATTTCGTTCTAAATATCATATACAAGATTAATTATAGTAAGGTAAAAACTAAAGATTAATATTATATTATATCTACATAATATAATCAATAATAATTTTGAAAATTGAATATTTTAACGTATGTTGTGCAAAAACTCTCTTAATATAATAAAATTAAATGAAAAAAGAAAATTGTAAGGTGAAATAAAATAAATAACGGGGAAAAAAAAATGTTGAAAAATGTACCATGTATATTCTGCAATATTACAACGAATACTATCATAAATCCTCTCAAGATTTTAGTTTGTTCTAAAAGTCCACGCACTACATCGAGACTGTGGAAAAGTGACAGTTCTTACACTATTAACTAATGGTCTTAGTCTTTCACAGTTTTGTAATCTCAAAACCAAGAGGCAAAGAACGTACGTATGTGGGCAACGAAAGATCTGGTCTGCGGCGGTCCAAAACTGTTGAAAAAACTACTCTTATGTGGGCCGCTAATATAATAATTAAATGTTTGACTGTTTTAATAATACAGACAGTGTTAGAATATGAACTTTTATTCTTAGTCAGTGTCTATGATCTATATATATTTCAAACTATAAATTAATGAACTGTTTCTAAAAATAAAATTTTCTCCCAAAAATATATTTAAGTATGTTGTAGTGAATTTTACAGTAATTTTATGTCTGATTTAGATTAGCACCACAATAGGGACAACCAAAATATGGTAAGCAGCGAACGTGTTAATGCATATTTTGTTAATAAAAAATTATCTTTTTCTTTATAACAATAAAAACAATGTTATTAAAATAAATGATTATTCAAATTATTATCTTTTATGTATTTAAAAAATTTTAATTAGTCATAACTGCTGTTTTCGCGCGCTTTATATAAATGAAAGTACAACGTACATGCGTGTAGGGTGTATTTATCTAAACTTTATAGTACCAGAATAAAAATTTCAATGCACATTTTTGTAGATTATAAATTTTTTTTATAATTATGCATTTTCAAGGTTCATTTGTGTAAATGCATATTTTATAAAAAAAAATAAAATAACTGTATTTACTATTTAGGTTTTTTTATTGTTGCATACATGTCTACATATTTAATTGTTTTTTACCGTTTAAAGGTCTGAGCTTTATACATTACCTTAGTCACAAAATGTACTATGATATTGATTTAAGGGGTAAGGGGTTTTAGGATTTTTTTCGAATTTAACCCATATATATATATATATGTATATATGTTTAAGTTTATAAATTCAATAGTTATATTTCAAGTTTATTTTGAAATTTTTTCGTACAATTCAATATTGTAAAATCAATGGCTGGCCAAAGAAAATATGTAGAAAAATAAGGGGGTTTGTGGCTGAACTCTGCAGGAATTTCTGTGAAATCAGAAATCTAAGAAAATATTAGTATATGACACACTATAGCTAGTGTTTAATTGTTCAGATTTAGAAATGTTGATTAAAAACAAAATGGCGGTTCAAGAAAAAAAAATTTAAATCTTAAAATTTTTCATTAATAAAATAAAACTATAAATTTAATACATAAATCCTTTGGATTAAGTAAGATCATGTACAAAATAAGTACCTACAAAAAATGTCGAATAGATGGAATCACTAATTTTTGAGATATTTTGCTCACAGACTTAAAAAATGTAGTTTTTGAGAAAAACATTACACTTTAAATGTTAACCATGGTCGAATTGCTCTCGGTTGTAGGTACATAACAGCCCATATCTGTAAATAATTGTTGGATCGATTTGAAACTTTAATATAACCCCTTAGAACAAATTGCATTAATATTATGGTGATTATATATAGACTAAACAAATTAGATGTTTAACCATGGTTGATAGATTAAAATTGTAATCATTCTATTTTTCATTTGTAACATGTATATCACAGAAGTTTAAAATAACTAATTACATTTTGTAGAATACCGATGAAACTCCTACAGTTAGTGAACTACTAAATGAACACAGAAAAAGATGGGTTTGTGTGCGACAGAAATGGATTAAATTCAGTAATGAAAATGAAGCACGATACGCAATGTCAAAAAGCATTTTGAATTCAATGTTAAACAAGTAATTTTTATACTTTATTGGATATGTGTACTGTGTTTTAACTTCATATATTGTATGTTACAGAGACAGCAATGTTTAGTAGGTGTAATCAATGTATAGGAAGCATAATATTTTCAACAAATTTTAGTTAAGTTTTTGTTAATTAAAGTACTATTTTTATAATATATTAAAGATAGATTATATTATTATAAGAATATCTGAATATGTAATTGTTTTTCTTTTCAACAATTTTTAGTTTTAAATATTATCAAGTAATTATTAAGTATATTTGTAAAATATTATTGTTTTAGAATATGTGATCGTAATAACTTAAAAAGTTATCATTTAATAAAAGTAAATTATTCTAGAATAATAAAAACAATATTTTGATTAAATTTGAATGCAATTTTATTTACAAAGGAAAAATAACACAAAAAATAATAATTATATGAATATGATATTTAGAATTATTTTACAAATTGTATAAAGATAATAGTAATAGAAATAATAATAAAATAACAATTATAATAATCATTAATAATAATAATCTTATTTATTATAATAATAATAATATTGGTAATAAATGATAACAATAACAGTGAGAATTATTGGTGATAATAAGGAACAAAATTGAAGAAAAGCATATATATTAGTTTCATAAAGTTATATGTATTTTGGAAAATGACAAGCCCACTAGCAGTTAATCTTAAACTATTTCACTGCTGCTAAATTGCTCTCGCGCAATCAGGCTAACTCTTTCAAACTTTGTATTAGGCCATATCTAAAATATATGGAGAATGAATTGTATTTCACTGTAAAGGCAGAGTGTTGAGTCGACCATTTCCCATTTATGAACCCGGTAATTTAGCAACAATTACATCTTTCCAGTTCCATCCTGATAAAGACAAGTGCTGTCCATTGGGCACGTGCATGAAACCAATAACCTTTTTTTAAGAGAGTAGTGGTCACGATTTAAGATCATTTTCATCAAGACCACACCCCTTAAAAATCGAGCGTTGGATGTCCTTCACATCACCCATTTTCAAGGGGTTCTGTATAGGCAATTTTTAATAAATATTTTGATAAATTAATGATATGACGTGACAATTAAAAAATGTTTAAATATATTTGAAAAGTTATCTAAAAATAGTCCCATACACGCATTACTTTTAACTGTAATATAATCAAGACGTATGTTCAAAAAAATGCTTATGAAGAACATACAAAAAAGTATTTTAAAATGAATTTAGAGGTGAAACACCAATCACAAAATATATAAAGGGCAATATTTTGGAGTGTCTCATCTAGTGGCGTCATTTGGGGGCATTTGTTAACCACCCCCCCCCCTCTTGTTGGCAACGGGCCGGTGTCGCACTATTTATGAGCCGCCGACATGATTCGTGCTAATAAGTAACCCGAGTCGTAGGTATGTCGTATAGTAATTACATGCATGCTCGGTGCATGGTGGATGTATTCATAAAATAAATAATAATATTAAAATAGATCGATAGACACTATCAATAGTATGGTTAAAACTTATAATAGGAACTTATTAATACCTTGTCTGTTACTAGTTATTTTACTTATTGATTTCCACAAATATCAGTATATTGAGAAAACAAATTGAAACCCGAGCGCTATAATTGCCCCGCGGTTTACACTGTACTGTGCACTGTGTCTACTTCATGTACCTATACTATATTTAGGTACCTACTTTTACCACTGGCTATTTATTTTATATGTTCTTTAGTGGTGGTTTCCATAAATAAATATTAATATATATTTAATTTTCGTATATATATTCTATAGTACCCGGCCCAAACAAGTCCATCTGATCAACTAGGTATAGATACCATATTTATTTAGTCTCTCGCCTCGTATTTTTTTTTTTTTTTTTTTTTATCAATATTCTCCCCGACAAATTAGGCTATTTGTGCCTATGGCATTAAATATAAAATTATGTAAGATGGTCATTTTACTGAGATAAAATATACGCGAGAAGAAGTTGGCGAGCGTAGCGAACGGTTTTTTTTCCAGTTATTTGGGCGGGTCAGAACTTGTGTCCCTTCCTTGCAAAAACTGAAATGACACCACTGGTCTCATCGGTATTTCACGATAATTTAATTGTATTGTTCAATATTGTACCTGTGTAAAAACCCCTTATTTTTTAATTTTATTATACTTTATTAATGAATATTTAAAAAAAATTGATATGAGATCATCTCCAAAACACAGTTTTTTTTATATATTTGATAATTGGTGTATTAACTCTAAAATAACTTTAAGAAGTAATTTCGTTTGGTTTTTACTAATGAAAATCATTGTGTGTAATACCGTCCTCTATGGTATTAAAAATTAAAACACGTAATTCATTCTTTATAATACAGCTTCTCTCTTAGTAATCATCCCGGAGTAAAAATGTACACAAAGTACCTATGAAAGATAAGACTATTCACTATACCCAAGCGTGGAGTGTTATAGTTAAACATTTTTTTAATTTTCATATTTAAAAATATGAAAAATTTATTATTCAATCACGAATTTTAGACTTTCAAATAAATATACCTATTTAAATTTTACTTAAAAATTGACTATACAGAAACCCTAAAAAAGGAACGGTGTGGCGTTATATAGATAGTTATAATAACAACTACCTTTACTCTGTAGGTATTAAAATTATTTTCAAATACTAGGATGTATTAGACATATACATTTTTTTAAAGTCGAGATCGCCGAAAACATTTTTAAGAGGACTTTATAACAACAACAAACACAATTTATTTATACGGGGTTTTGCATAGGCAATTTTTAAGATATTAAAAAGAAAATGAAAAACTACAATATTGAAAAACGCTTAAATAGGTATAATCGTAATGTTACAAGTATCAAGTAGTTATCCACTGTTACAATATTATTACAGACATATTTTGATTAATACCATACTCGATTTTTAAGGGATTCTGTATAGGTAATATTTATATTTTGAGGAAAATAAAAATGGTTAGGTACTGTGTCAGTACCATATTTCATCATTGAGTCGGTACTCGTATACTCACACGCACGCATGCCCATAATCGGAATTACCAAAGAAATCTTGATTATTGCGTGCATGAGAGATCAAAGATCAATACATTTGGAAAGATTTGACATTTATATTTCGGAGATTAATCTAGGTACCATGTTCAGAATCAAACATTACCAACAATTTATCGGAAAAGGTCCGTTTCTAAAGAGTTATATATAGGCAGTTTAAAATACGCAGCATAGAAGCCGTGAGAGTGTGTGAGTATTATTATTGTTAAGGGGGTTCGAGTCGTTCATTTTCTAAGGAGTATTATATAGGCAATTTATCGTACATGACAAAAATTTTAAATTCAGAATTTAATGCAGTTAGAGAGGTCGTTGAAGTTAATAAAGCTAATAATAAATAAATAAATACACTCCTTGGACTTTTATCTATATTTGTATCTTGGACTATACTCGTCTAGGTTAAATATGAATTGTAAGTGTGAAAATAATGATAATACGACTGTATACTAAATCACTTTTTGAACGGAAAGTTGCTTTCGTTGTAACAAAATTGTCAGTAGCAAGTAGCAATGTAATATTTTGTATTAGTATATTCAGACGATACGGTCAGGCACAGTATGCGGTAAAATTACCGATTAGATTGATTTCGTCGTTCGGTTTTGTTTCCAGTTATAAAATTATCTAAAATGTTATACTATTTTGTCTTTAATTATTAATAAAGCGTTGTATTATTTTGTATAATTTTATATTCAATTTCAAATGTTCAAATTTCAAATAATTTATTAAACACCATATGATTGAATATCTAGTGTTTATTTTTCACAGTATATAATTAAGTCATCCTATTCATTAAAAATTCTTCAGGGCCAGAATATTTTAAAAATGTATTAACAATGTTATTTCCCGAAAAATCTTTAGTAGTATTCGTAGTATACTTCTATTTTGAAAAAAAACGTACTATTCGCTCATCACGAACCCATGTAGTATGAAAAGGTACAAGCCGATAACTTACTGTTATCGTATAAACTTAAACATAAAATCTTTGGACTTCAAAATTTTTTTTTAAAATCATTTCAAAATGGCTATATTGATTATCTTTTAAATTTTAAATCAAAGTTTACATTTTTTATTTCGAATTCCTAAACATTAAAATTGAATTTAAAAATATTTAAATTATAGTGTTAGGCTGTAAAATAATTAAAAAAAAAAAAACTTAAAAATATTCAATAGAAAAAAGTTATTACACCCTGTATATATATATGAAAAAATTTTATTTAAATCCTTTCCAAAATATTTTTGATAAATTTCGTAATGAATACTTTGAATATGACGTTCACAGTTTTCTGTGTGTGCACAAATCGAAGCATTTCAGTTATTTATCTCACATATTATGTTTTTCTATATCTTAATTTCGTATTTAAAAAAAAGGTGCACTTCGCTCGTTGGGTGTCAGTAGGGGTGGATGCACTTCGCTACTGGGCAGTATACTCTTGGTGGATGTATTGCTGCATTTACAAGCAATGATAAATCATTGCATTCAATAAAACAATTCTGAGCGTAGCTTCGGTGTAGTATTCATAACTCTTAATATTAGTTATATACTCAGTACCTACCTATGTTTAACATTAAATCAAAGATCAAATGTAGAAATAAATATGATCTTACGATATTACAAAGAAATGAAAAATCTGAATTTAACGAAATCATATTTTTGTTGTTTTTTCGTCATTTTTTGGTAGTTTTTCCTCACGCCATTAATCTAAAAAGATCCGATTAAATTTAGTGAACTCTTCCGGATTTGTAGAGATTTGATCTTCGCATAATCGTAAAATTGTGTAGTATTATGCTAAAAATATATCAAATTTTAAAAGCTACAGGTCATTTATTAACTCTATCTAGATCCCGCTAATAGAAAAATTACTCGAACATGTGAATAAACACACCATTAAATTCAATATGAAAATGGAGTCAACTTATGCTAAACCTGGAATCACAAACTCGGAGGATGACCGCTCATTCATATCTTTTGCAAGAGTTGTTTTCATGGATACCGATATCGAAAAAATTGTTAATGAAAAGTTTTATTCTTCTAGATAAATAAAATTCTAAATAGATAAGATCACGATTATAGATCTAGGTTGCGAATCGAGAGAGGAAGAGGCAAAATATTTTGTAAAAACAACGATTGAAATAGCAGAAAAATTAGATAAATTATTTAAAACCAACTCGCCGATTATTATGACTGGAGAAGAAGAAGAAAAACATATGAAATGTAAAGAATATGAATTTTGTAAAACACGATTTACAGAAAAAAATCATAAGGTCGCAGGTCACAATCATCTCTCCGGTCTATATAGATAAACACTGTGTAATACCTTTAATTTAAAACTTCAAATGCCCAGTTTTGTCACATGTAATTTGTTCTCAATGGTTTATGGAGTTCAAAAGCTATTTCTCGTTTAGACATTAGGAATCCTTTTAATTATCCCGGCCTCTTACAACTCTTCGAAAATTTAATTTATAATATCTCGTTTGAAACACTTGTATTACCAGCAGCTTGAGACCTTAATAAAAGTCGCAATCTATCAACAAGCTCGTTTGGATCGTTATAGTATATTAAGTTGTGCTTTTGCAATTTCAAACCACTATAATTTAATCCCTTGCCAGATGAAAACAGTTTTAAAATTATATTATACTTGGTTCCGCCTTTTTAATTCTATTCCCATCCACAGTTAAATGTGCTGAAGTTTGAGCAAGTATCTCTTTATTTAGAGGTTAGACCGTTTTTTAATAAATTTAATTTACGTTTTATATTTTCTTTGGCTTTAATTATTTCGTTTAACACTGAACTGTACTCGTCCATGATTAAACTATGAATGATATATACATACAAGTAATCGTTGTTTATATAATAACAAATGTATCAAATCCTAGACGATAACGTGTTTTATCATGTTCGGTATCCTTGCATATAACAACAAACGAGAACCGATCTCAAATCCAACACGTTACACAAAAATGTTTAAACTCTGTATAAGACATATCTCCAGAACAATGTTCATTATATACATGTTTCAAGTTAGTCTCGTCTTGTTTAAACAATACGATTAAATTTTCATTATCGCGTATCAACTGTTTAGGTACTTTTGAATAACTCTTCGCCAAATAAAAAATATCAACTTTATTATGTCTTCCTCGGAAAAAATATTCCCTTATTATATTATTTTGTTCGCTTATGACGTCATCCATGATCAACACAGAGTTGTGTAAAACATTTTCGGGTGAAATAACCGCATCATTTCCAAAAAACGAACTGACGTAGGTACATTTAATTTCACAAACAATGGACTAGCATTTCGATTTTCCGAAAAGATATGAAATAAATGGTATAGAAAATCAAAAATTAAAATATCCGGGAATATCTTCAACTTTAAAAGGATGTTGCTCATATACACCGAATGACTTGCGTGTATTACAGAATGCAGGTTGGGATACCGATGATAATAAAAATTTTGTTGTAAATGATAAGTTTAGTGGTTGTATTCCGTTAAAACATTTATTTGGATATTGTGAAATTAGGTAATTAATTGTAATCAACAATTAATTCTAAACCGTGCATATTGTCTATATGAAAAGATGAGTAATATGAAAATGTTTTAAATAAATATTTTCATTACTTAATAGTAAAATATCACGGGACATTAATAAGTATATTTTACAAATGTATTCCCAAGTCAATGTTCAGAAATTATTTTCATAATACACGATATTTAATAAATTGTCAATTCTATTGAAATTAGAATTACAAAATCTATACACGGTTTTTAAACCAAATAGATAATTTACATTATACAAATATAAAATTACCCCTGAACATAAAATGTTTAACTATTATTAACCATATTGGTCCTATTTTGAATTTTACTATTAACTAAGTATTTTCACCATAATTAAAATACTAATTAAACGAGAACTGTGAGTCGATTTTTCCAGCAATTATTATATATATATTATATATTATTATACATGTTCCAAATTAAAATCATATAAAATATATTACTCGAATTTTAATATTTTAAAAACACAATAATTATGGTGTTCATATTCTATTTCTCGTACATCTGTTATTTGCACAATATTGCACGTATATAGTAATGTTCTTCAGTAGTGCTTTTTTTTACTTAGATATATTGAAACCTTACCATATGTTTAACGCATGATCACATTATTTACTAAAAACAATGACGCATTATAATGTACAAACGATTCGATGCAGAGTATACATATATAATAATTATAAAAGTAAAAAAAAAAAAAATTAAAAAATGTGCAATACTACTACTATATAAAAATATTATGTTTCTAGAAATATAATTTTCTAAATTTCAAAATTCAAATGCTGACGTGGAATACATCTATAATAATATTATATATATATATATAATCGGATATATAGGAAATACTTAACTACATAAAATGATAATAATTATCAAATTACAATTTCAATAATTATATCGTTTAAATAATATATAGAGTATATTATATTCTATTTTTAAATTAATTATAACTTAATTATGACATGAAATTTAAAAAAACAGCTCTGAATATGTGTCGAAAATATTCTCGTCCATAAATTGCATAATACCAAAGTATTTTAACTCTTTTGTTTACCTAAATAACACAAGATAAATTTTAAGTAGAATACTTTTTCTTATATCGTCTATGCAAATTCGAGGGTATTAATTACATAATATTATACAATCTATGGTTTTTATTATTTTTATTATTATATCAGTGTTAGGTAGAGTTATTTGCAAACAACTATTTCTGCGTATTCTGCAAATCTGTACATGATTTTAATGCAATCGATACATTATATGGGCTAATTAGTAGAAAAGTTGATAAGTCAATAATAATGGTTATTTAATTTGTTTATCGAATCATAGGCAGTCATACAAACGAGACCATAAAATGTTATCATTAAATCTATTATCTACATTTATTTGCTAAATACTTTATAAAAATTGTTTTTATTCATTGCATAGTTAACATTATACATATATATATATATATTGAACATGCTTCAAATTATTATAGAATTTTATAACATACGGAATTTGTTTTAATGATTACGCTTTACATGAAAAAAGAAATTTAATAAATATTATAATTACAATACCAAAATATCTAATATCCCATAGCATAGGTAACACTATATTATTTCGTGGTATATTATAATACATTTTTACAAAGTATGTATTTAAAATATTATAACTGCTCTGCTCAAAATCATTTTATTAACAGAAATGACATATAACTTATTTCATAACCTGTACATTCAAGAACAACCACCAGTATTACCACTATCTGACGAGTGACTTTACTGACCGACTTATTCTATTATAAGTATTAACATCGGATCAGTTTCCAGTTATAAAATTATCTAAAATGTTATACTATTTTGTCTTTAATTATTAATAAAGGGTTGTATTATTTTGTATAATTTTATATTCAATTTCAAATGTTCAAATTTCAAATAATTTATTAAACACCATATGATTGAATACCTAGTGTTTATTTTTCTCAGTATATAATTAAATCATCCTATTCATTAAAAATTCTTCAGGGCCAGAATATTTTAAAAATGTATTAACAATATTATTTCCCGAAAAATCTTTAGTAGTATTCGTAGTATACTTCTATTTTGAAAAAACCGTACTCTTCGCTCATCACGAACCCATGTAGTATGAAAAGGTACAAGCCGATAACTTACTGTTATCGTATAAACTTAAACATAAAATCTTTGGACTTCAAAATTTTTTTTTAAATCATTTCAAAATGGCTATATTGATTATCTTTTAAATTTTAAATCAAAGTTTACATTTTTTATTTCGAATTCCTAAACATTAAAATTGAATTTAAAAATATTTAAATTATAGTGTTAGGCTGTAA
>JAIPRL010005105.1:0-34067 GCA_025469235.1 Pemphigus obesinymphae
TTGCTGTATTTGCTGTTAAACATGCCAATTTTTCATTTATTATTTTAAAAATATATATAATTTATCTACAAATTACATAATTAAATGTAGATAAATAAAATAAATTTAATAACTCGGTATGGTAATGTCTGTTTGCTTGATGCAATATATTGCTTTACAATTAATGCAACCAAAATGTAGTACTTTAAATTATATTTCCAGTTTATTAAGTACACATCTTTAATAGGTATTAAAGAGAATAAACTGAAAATTCAATTTTATAACGTAAATAAATGATAACGTCGGGTGATAACAACTAAATGATAAGGCGTTGCTCTAATGTCCTGCGTACAGACTCGTCCAATATAGATAGGTATTATCACAGTTGTTACATTTTTTCGCCGTGTGCGCATCTCCTCTTCACCCGGCTCATAGCGTATAGTTCACCACTTTTCATTGGTCCAACATTTTGTCATTAGGATTTAAATTTTGATGATGATTAAGCGAACAAACAATTATTAAATATAGATTATAATAACTTAAATCATAATAAATAATATCAAAATATATAATTTATTGAAATGTATTATACGTGCACTTTAAATAATTAACGAGTAAGTACGGGCAAGAATAGATAAGATAACATTGGCCAATAAGTAGTGGTGAACTACAACACAGATGCGGTGAGAAAATATTTTAGCGGGTTGTGCGTATCAAAAATCTGTGATGATACCTATTATCTATATTGTCATGGTACCACGCTACACCCGCTGCAGTGTTCCGGCATGGGCGCCAAAGTTACAAAAACGACATGTTATACATATATCATTCGAGCGACGATTTGTAGGACGTAAGCGCCAAAATTAAAATTGAAAATACCTCAATTTCTTGGTCAGATGTCCTTATAATAATATTTTGTTAACTTAGAGTTCGTAAATAAATATGTTTCGCTTTGTAATATTTTAATAATACACCGATATACGGTAGTCCGTACAACGTACAATCCTCACTGTCCGGAATTTCGGGCCCGAATTCTAGACGGAAATATACTAGAATGATGAATATTATGTGATTTTCAAAAAACAAAAAAAAAAAAAATGTATAATCGCTAAATTTGGAAATCGTTTGATCTTCGGGCGCAATCAAATCGGCAAAAACGTCGGCACAAATACTTGGGCGACACAAGACGATTCCGGCATTTCGTTTGCCCCGCACCCCGGCGCATTTTTTTATTTCGTCTCGTCCGTCCGGGCACCTTCTCGCCCCAAAAAGTACCGCGGTTGATTGGGGGGGGAGGGGGGGAAATAGAAAATACCTCGTAAAACGTTATACGCTCGCCCGTGTGTAACGCCAATGACCTATACCGGCCACCGCTGTCGATGATTTATAGCGTTTTCATCGTGTATTTGCATTCGATCCCGTATAATACGTATCTATTTGCCAACAGAATCGGATTCCCGAACGACCCGGATATTATGATAGCATCCGCGTCCGAATTGGCATCTGCCGTTTTGTACATAAATACGGCTACGATCGCGATTAATCCGATTTATTCGTGACCGCTAAAACTATATACGTGTTAGACGCGTGCGGTGTGTGTGCCGCGCTCAGGGGCGTCCTCGGGGAGGGCCGAATGGGGCAATCGCCTCCTCCCCCCCCCCACCCCTATGGCCTTTTTTCTAATTAATCAAATTTTTGTAATTTTTTTTTTTTTTTCAGAAGTTCTATCTTTTTTTTAACGCATCTTCCAAAAGAAGTTTGGTTTTGAAAAATTGCCTCGATGGCCTTAAACGCTCTATTACTGGATTGTGCGAAACACGATGTGTTTCAATGTTTATTCATTAATTATATTTAAATATATAGACAAATATTTTAAATATACTGTTACTAATAAAGTAGTAACTCGGTTTTTTCCTAGATGCCGAAATTTTGACCATTTTGACAAATCTATATAATCATATGCCTATGCCCCATATGACAATACACAGCCCGAGTGAAACAATTATTAGGTAAGCTACCTAGTAATTAGTGTGTTTATATATATATAAAATTTTTGAAATTCGCACCCCCCCCCCACACCCAATAAAAGGGTCTAGGGACGCCACTGGCCGTGCGTGTACGGGGCAATCCTTTCTGTAGGTTTTTTTTTCATTTCGTTTTTCTATCGTGGGTGTTTATGCGTGCGATTTAACGTTCGTGTGTTGGCTTCCGTCCGTCGTCCGGTCACCGTTATTGTCGCAAAATAGACGTTATATAGTGGCGGATGTAAAAAAGAAAAAAATCACGAAAGTTAGGTACGTCTCGGGCTTATACGCGTAGGTACTTTTTCGACAAATCCATATAATATAACCCCCCTCCCCCCGCCGACAGACTTGTACGGAATCACGTATACAAATAATATCAACACGGTCGTCTTTATAGAAAAGTCGATAAATTGACCTACAAACCAATATATTTTGCAAAAAACCTAATGAAAAACCACAAGTTGTAATATTTTTATTTACCCGGGTAACAATTCCCAACGTATAATATTAATAAATATTGCTTTATGACTTTGAATTAAATATCGAGTATTTATTTACCTGACTAATATTCCAATATAGATAAATTTAATGTACAATCATTATTGTTCAATGTTTATATAATTATTAAGAAACAAATATTTAAATTAAAATCAATAATTATCGTGATTAATAAACATTTTTTATTATTTAATATTATATATATATATATATATTATTGTAAGTTAAATATGCGTTAGTATTTATATATTTAGTATTATACCTATATATATTATGTTTGTTTAGTTATATACTTATATGTAGGTACGAAATGAATTACTCGGTTTCGCAGTTCGCCCATCAACAGTTTTACAATTTAATTAATATTTTTTACGGTCAGTGGTTTGTGCTAGGCATTGAATAACAATTTATCTCCCCTACCCTTTTCACCCTTGAAAGTCGAATTTAAAAAAAATCCTTTCTGTATACGAGTATCCGTGTCATTCAAGGAATTTTTTTTGAAAATCTCAACTTTCTATGACATGTAGTTTGGGCTAGGCATTGAATAATAATTTACCTCCTACCCCTTTTCCCACTTAAAGGTAGAGTTACATGAAATCCTATCTGTGCGTGTATCTATGTCATTAAAGGAATATTGAAGAATGTTCCCCCACGTCGTTAACTTCATATTGGATTTTTTTATCGTTTACGTCGATCAGATAGTCTACGGCCGCCTAATATGTCATTTACTATGTACTTACTGTATTTATATACCCGGAGTTGAAAAATAATTCCCCATAGGTAGGCCGGTATAGGTAGTGTATAGGTTGTTTGATGGAGAATATCCCGGGTTCCAGTCAGGCCAAATCGGAAATTATTGCACGAAATTTGTGTGTTTTCAACATTTATTTTCTAATATTTATTAACATTTAAATTTGGATCATTTAATGAAAATCCAATGAATACTTGTATTAAATCAATATTAAATGAAAATAAATATTTATAAAAAATATTGAATATTGGAATTTTAATGTTTATTAAATATTTAATAAATATTTTCGTGCTACTTGGGTATATAATGAATGAAGTCACGGGCGTGCGAATGGAGGAGGGGCAGGGTGTGCCACCGACGATCTCAATTCTGTCGTAGATAATTACAAATTTTGTTAATTGTAATCGGGTGTGGTGATACTAGGGCCGGATTTAGGGCATTAAACGCACCTTCCCCAGGCTCCCATATTTTTATTAAGGGGCAATAGTCATTGATAGATTGTATTCGATCAAGAAACGAATGACCTATTTTTGAAGCAATTCTTCGATTTTGGAGAATTTTACACGAATGGCCTTTTTTTTTTTTTCCTATTTTCTCAGGTTCTTCTAATTTAAGATATAAATAGAAATACACCACATACAAATACAAATTTCTGCACACGCCTATGAATTAATTAAAAAAAAAAAAAAAAAAGTAACGATAATTAATTACTCCAATTAAGGGTAGGCATAGAGTGCGTGTGTGTAAATTGTACGAAGGTTTGGGAATGCGTGGGTAAATGGAAAAAATCATCTTGAAAAACTAATAAATTATATTAAATTGGATTTATAGTGCACCGCTGAGCACACATTACACACGAAACGATTCGGTCAAACGTTTTGCGGCAAACAATGAACAAAAATTGAACACTTGTATTTTTTCAACGGTCATATTCAAACGTTGAAATGCAACACGCCGCGTCCGGTCACATACGTACGTGATCGTGTGAGATTGTGCATTTTTGATAATTTTGGTGCGTTCAGACGCGATTACGAAAAATTAAACAATTTACTTCCAATGTACGAGACGCGGGTCGATGTGATGTTGCGATTGTTTGCGTTTATATTTCATTTGAATAATTCCACAAGCTATAGTCGATTCCACCAAAAATATTCGTATTGAATATTCATTACCGATTTAAACTTTAGCACTGTAGTCGCTGTTATGCTAGCAGATAACACGCGGTATGCGCAGGTATATGTGTGGGAAATCGGTAAAAAAAAACGACACGGATATAAAAGAGAAAATATTATTATTGAATATTTCATACGCGTATAGTACGCATAATATAATACCATCAAAATCGTCGAAAGTCGTAGGGTGGTGGGTATAGGGTATACTTTAATACTTTGTACTGTTATCAGTTGCCTGCTGTGCTACGAAATTACGTATCATTTTCACATAGTCAACGTTACAATAATCACCCCAGGACCCAGTACATGGGTCTAAACTGTGATCTAGAGGGGGTACCTGTACTCTAAACGCCCATCGTATTAACCCCCCCCCCCTTTATATTTTATAAATAATTTTTATATTTATTTTAATTACCCCTGAGTGTTATTAAATTTTATTGAGTTTTACGTCGAGTGTATAGTTAACATTTTATGGAATCGAGACAAGGCTTACACTTGTCTCCTCCCCCCCCCATGAAAAATTTCAAGTTACGTCTATACCAAAACATATATAGATACCAATTAGTAAATTATGTTATAATTATTATTATTCTTTAGTGTCGATTTTTACTTGACGTTTTTTCCATGTCGGTTTCTTCCTAGATTCGTATATGTGATATAAAAATGTTGGACAACGAGACAATCGTTTATAATATAGATGTCACCGACGAAGAAAGTATTTGGAATACAGGTATGCGTCAAACATTTAAAATAAATTTAGCATTTTAAAATTTAAAACAACAAATGCACATTACCACATTATATACTTGTTACGAATTCGAAATAATTTTTCTACAAAATACGCACGTGTAAACTCTACAAGAAATTTGTATTTAATACGTGTAGATTAGGTAAATATATATGCGTAGTCAATCACGATTCGGCACAAACGATTCGCTCCAATTTGTATAAACCAAGCTTTTCAAAAATTTAACACGAAAAAATGGGGGAAGAAATAGCGGTGGAGACGTGATTTAAACGCGAACACGAGCGATCGAATCGCTTTATATTATATACAACCAGCTTAATCGAAAAATACATATAGATGTATACTCTGTGGAAGTATCTAGTTTTTACATTCATTTTTTTCATCGGATTTACAGTGGCTATATATAAAAAATTCACGTACGTTTACCCCTGTATTAGATTTTCAGGTTATAAATCCTAAAATTACACTTTTTAAAACTTGAAAATATCGAAATCTTTAATTCATATTAATATAGCCAACATTTGAAAACAAAACGTTGTACCTTTCATCACATTTATACAGTAGTAAATTACACGTTTGATGCAAATATAAAGGCTAGAATCATTATTTTTGAAATCGCAATGAACTGAACATAATCGATTTCGACGAAACTTCGTGTTACGTTATTATAGTTGTTTCGTAATTTTTCAATACATTTCCCTTGCACGTTTATCGAAAAACTAGACAAACCGAATAATGACCGCTTCAAAGTACCATTATATATGAATTTTCTGTCTGATAATTGGTATACATCATTTAATTTAATTATCTGGTCAAAAATTTGTTCGCAGGAAAAAAATGAAGATCATTGTAAAACTACGAGCTTCCTCGTACTAGCTTTCAAGCTCATTCTGCTAAGAATCTAAAATCTAAATAAAATTCAAATTGGGTTTAAATTCAGAATCTTAAATACCTACGAAGAAAATTGAAACTAGCTTAATTATATAGTTATAATTAATTAAACATTAACTAATTGAGTTAAAACGGAAAACATTTAAAAAAATTGAATTTTTTAAAAACTTTTTAATACAGAATATATATGATTTTAATGAAATTTGTAATTTGGGACTTATTAGATTACATTTTATTTTATATACCTATATTGATAACTATATCTGACCACGAAAACATGTAACTCGAAATTATAATAGATAATAAGTGCATAGGTTACCCGGTAAATTCAAACGAAACTTTGATAATTATAAGCTTAAAGTTTTGAACTAAAATGTTTGTAGGAAATAATTTAGTTATCGAATATTATAACTAATACTATACATATAGTTACAGAGGAGATTTTTACTGAATCATAATACTTTTTGCTCAATATTTTTTTTTTCTAACAAATAACAATGAATACTTATGTATTTTGGTGTTGAGTTGCTTGTGGAATTATTTATAGATATAAATAAAAACCCAATTTCTACAAAATAATTTGTTTTCATTTAACAAATACGTATTTCGAAAACAAATTATTTTGTAGACATTTTATAATTTATAATTATTATTGTTATTATATTTTTAGTACATAAATATTCGTTATTATTTGGTAGGAAACTAAAAAAAAAAAAAAAAAAAAAAAAATTATAAACCAAAAAAGTATTATGGTAAAAATGACCCGTATATGCTAACTTAAAATATTCGATGGCTAAATTTATTTCTTGCGTATATTTGAATTCAAAACTTTAAGCTCGCAATTATCAAAGTTTTGACGGAAATTATGGCATATAAACTTTATCTATGTTAATAATCAATTAAGCGTTTTGTGTTTTATCCCAAATTACTAACAATTTAAATTATACATTTATATACAATTGTATATATTTATATTACGTAATATAGGTAGTTCAATGAAGTTGTATATTTTTCATATTTATTAAAATAACAATATAAAACACTATATAAATTATATAAAGTCAATTTAAAGTTGTTCTTATATTTTTAATATTACAGGTGCCTGTATAGGATGTAACAAGAAAAATATTATTACTGCATATAAAATATAATTTCTATGAAATACTTACATAAACATTTTTGTAATAAAAAAAAAGTGCACTTTTAAAATAAAACGTATTATATTCAAACACGTACCTTACATTATATAATAAATATAAGTTGATATAACAATATTAAAAATAAAAAAATTTACGAATCCAGAGTCTTCGTGGAAAATATAACAGAAAGAATTATTACCTTAGACTTTATTTAGTATCTACTCTCTAGAAGGCTAAAGGCTTTACAATGATTTTATTACATTCTTTTCAAAGAAAATTTCATTTTAGAGCGGTAAAATAGTGAACCAATAATCGTAATAGTTTTTCCTCATACAGATTGAATATAGTGGGCAATGGGTAAACGATGTAATTTTACTCGGACTCTCATCATTAGTTATCAAGATAATAATTACGGAAAGCTGAAAGGGAAAAGTGAATATTTGACATTAAATCGTTGAATTACTTAAATTACATAATGTACATACAATTTGATTGAAATTGGAAAAAGTTTAATTTCCATTGAAAATTTACATTTATTAGCAGCTATTTTGTTTTCAAAATCTGATATTTAGATTTGAGGTAAATATTTATTGTAATATATATAATATATTAAAATAAATAATAAATTATTGTAAAAATATATATATATATTTTTAATCTTTGGTAGAGATTAGAAAATATATTATACCTAATAATAAAATTTTTAAGTAAAATTGCAAGTAGAAGTTTATTAACCGCCTTGGTATCTCATAGGTTACTTTTACCTATTATTTATTTTAGTGTATTAATTTTTTCAACGCAATTTTCTCAATATAACTTTTAAAAATTACGTGCACGATTGGGATAATGTATATTAGAACAATTTACTCAATGTTAACATTTTCTGTTGAACTATTTCAATCTCTTTTACACGAACAAAAAAACTTGAAAATATTTATAAATATAATTAGTAAAAACATCTGTAAAAAATTGTTAAAATTCTATGTTGATTATTTTTGTCGAAAAATTGGGGGTTTAAAGTTCCAAAAAGTTCATGTTCTAATACGAATTCTATGTATTTCATAATAAATCTATTTAAATGAACAACGATAAAATACTCGAAAAATTACAACTTGTAGGTTGCAAGCCAATAAACAACATTGCCAAAAATACCCGAATTTCTGATTTAAAATTAAATAAGTTTAATTTGAAATGTTCAAAACAATTTTTTATTTTTCCATAAAGTATAATATGGTCTTAATTTCAGAAAGGTTGATTTTATATTTTGATCAAAAACCATTTTTGAAAGTTTGTATAAATATAATATTTTCATAGACCGGGGAGCCCGTTGAATTTGGAAATAAGATTCTCACAGCTATTGTAATATTATATGATATTGTTTTTAATTATAGTATTATTCAATATAACATGTTAACAATAAATACGTATTCACAAATCTGTTGTATAAAAACTCGAAATTGAAAAATAATTTAACAGTCTATCAAGCACTATATTTATATTAATTTTCAAAAATATTTATAACGAAAATACCTCAATTTCATTTGTATTTACGGTAAGGTAGCTAATAAAAATATGGAATGTACATAACTCGAAAGCCTAGACGGTACAAATATGGAATCGGGACGGAATGTGATAGTGACGGATGAAGTTAAATTGGCTTGGAATACTACATATACCTCTAGGCAAGATAGACTACGGAGACCATATTATTATGTAAACAATTTGATGAGGGCAAACCATAAAATGTTTTTTCCTTAGTCAAAATATTGTGTCGTTATAATAGTCGTTAATATTTTCGTTATATTTTATTTAACGAAAATGATAAGTAGCTAGACAAATATGTTGAAAATATAATAGAAAAATATTGATTGTCAGTTTTTGAGAGTACGGGGGAAAATGAATATACGATTGTACACCAACATAGCGCTTTCTGTGGAAATTAAAAAAGTCAATATATTACAAAACATCCGAAATAATTTAAAAATTACATCCATGATCTAAATAAGACAATGTGGTTTAAACTTATATCCGTGTTATACCGACCTTAAGTTATCACTTCACGTTTCACACGTCAAACACCGTATTGTAATTTGTATTACTGTTATCAATTTGTATAAATTGATTTGTTAAAAAATAAACAATAATATAAGTGTGCTTTTGGAAAATATATTTAACTAGCGCCAAAAATGACGTTAACGGTATTATACAATATGTTCAATATATATATATATATATATATATAATAGGTATTACGGTAAATAAATAATTTTCGAATTCAACCAAACTTGATTTAATTCTTATAGATAATTACGCATTTGAAATATTACATGTCTACATTAGCAGTGTATTTGTTTATTATTATTATTATTATTTTTTTTTTTTGAAAAGTATCGAGAGATACGATAGATAAAGAGAGATACGAGAGATAAAGAAAACGTTTCGGTGTAATCACTCATAGGAATGAAAAAATTTAGTAGAAACGTTTATTATCATAACGATTAAAATATATGAATGTATTAAAAAGGGTATACACTGTACCGAGGGTTTTGTTAATATTTTCCATGGCAATATAACAGATGACGCCTACGGACAGCATTTTACAGTTTGGAATTTTGTTTCCACGCAAAAGTTTGCTGAAAATACTAATCTGAATAAAGTCTTCTTATTCTACTTCTTTATCTCACCCCATCTAGCAACCATCTGGAGACGGTTCCCTACCCCTCGTCGCCGGTCCCCTATACTCCACCATCACTATATTTCACAATGATTGTATTTCGAGATACTTCCCCTCACACACACACACACATGCTGCGGTTATCTATACTGGGAACTCTCAGACCTCCAAAATTAATAAACTTGAGACTAACAATATAGGCAGTTATATATCGCGTGCGCGGACGGATGAAACCAACGTGCTTGGTAAAATATTCAAGTTTAACGCGGGAAAAAAAATAAAATTAAAACCGTTCATAATAATAATATTTACAATACGAGATAAAGTAGTGTCTATGTATACGTACAATCGACATTAGCACCCGATTGTTAAAACGGCGTCAAAATATATCCATATAATACCTAGCTATTTCGATTATAAATCGTTTTTTCCATAATTACGCGTCAGCCAGATGGTTTGTGGTGTAGGCAATTTTTTTTTATGAAATTTCAAGAAAAATGAAAATCCAACAATATTCAAAGATATTTAATTATGTTTTAAACGTCATTTAAAAACAGTCATGTATCAATATCAATATATTTGTTGTTGTGTTATCACGATATTTGTTAAAATTCACGTTCACGCTCTATAACTACAACTATTTTCGGCATAATCGCAGAGTAAAAATTTATACAAAATATGACGGATGAGAATATTTACTATTATGCCGTAGCGTAGAGTTTTTTTTTTCAATACGTTTTTTTTTACAAACCTAACAGTCGTAATTGAAAATTTTAAAATTAAAAATAAAAACAAACGTTTAACTAAAAACACTCCACGCTACGGCATATAGTAAATAATATGCTCATGTTTCATATTTTGTATGGATGGTGACTCTCAGATTAGTAAGAGAGAAGTTGTTGTTGTAGAGCGTAAACGTATTTTAATACCAATATAATGGGTGTGTAGCATCCTAATAATAATACATTGTATGTCTAAATATTTTTTTAGTTTTACTCGACGTAAAGTTATATATTTTGTTAAATAATAGGTAGCTTATACTTATATGCTCGTATTTATATATTACATATTGTAAGTACATACGGACCCTTTAGGTGTTACGTTTGAGCCCATATTAATTAAAATACACGTGACATCGACAAACAATTATAATTAATAATTTAAATTAATACAATATGTACTTTAAGTTTGATCATTTTTAGTTTTCAGACAATGGAAAAAATGACGAGTGTTCTGTGCTACCTATTTATAAATATGAAATTTCGTAATTTACAGGTTTATAATTCCATTAAAAAAAAAAAAAAACTTTGGTATTAAATATTAATAATCGTTATTATAATAATTATCAATAATTTGAAATAAAAAAGGTGGTACGAAAAATATTATAACACATTATTTATTATATTTATATAAATTTAATATTAATTTTGGACCTAAACTGTCGAAGAAATAAACATAGAGGTTTTTATTATTCAAATGTGCGTTTTTCCAAAAACTTATTTATACTTACGTTAAAGTTAATCTTTATATACATTTTAAGAAAAATTGAAACGTGAGAATTTAAAATGTTAAAATATATTTATTATAGAGGTTTTGTAACAAAATCTCTTTTCATTGATGTGAAATTATGATATTTGTTTTTACAAAAATATGTTCATGCAAAACGAACAAAAAAGCATTTTAGAGTAGGCGATTATAAAGTTATTATCTATTATACATAATATACAACTTGTAGATAACAATATTTCAAAGAAAAACACTTTGGGATTTTGTATACTTGTCTAAATGTTCAACAAATAATAATTTAATAAATAATATAAAGGTATAAAAAATGATTATTTTCAGAAAACTGTAATTTTTGCGTAGTAAATATTTCAAATAACCACCGATTGGGGATACCAAATATATGTTGTCTCCTATATAATTTTCATTAGTTTTGGGTGAACATAATTAGACGACTAAAAAACCATTGGCGTGACCTCATTTTAAGGATATTTTTTTTTCATTGCTGTTTGAGTGAAAAGCGGATTCCTGGTGTTAAATGACTCGACCCAAACAAACAAATGAAACGAAAATACCCGTGTTTGTGTTTACAAACACATTTTTGGTTTTAAAAATACTGGGACTTCCAGGAAAATGGGAAATTCATGAAAATGCAAATCAAGATTAAATAATGAAAAATAAATTATAATAAATATTCAATAGCGGAAACTGTTCTATATGTGAAATGCCAATTTAGAAAAAAAATACTTCAAAAATGTCATCATTAAGGTTCCCTGCAACACATCCTGAGAGATTGCTTTGAATGTTCTGCAGCATAACTATTGTCGTTGCATATCATGAGAAATATTGGGAATTTCATCTTAATCCTCGTTTTTAGCTCAACAATGCTTGTGAAACTGAACATATATTATTTTCCAACAAAACGTTATTTTAATGATAGATAGTTATAACAGAAAGAGGCAACAATATCCGCAGTCTATCGTCGATGGTAGCTTTAAGACCATTTTTCGGCAACTTTCATAGCTATCTCTTAGACACTGTGTGGGGAGGAACGGTTTACATCAAAAAATCCCAGATAGCAATTACATATTTCAGATATGTTATTAAGATATATATTGTATAAAACTTTTAAAATGTCTACAATACGTGTATAACATTTGTTTTCTACGTTATTAATATTTTCAAAATATTTTGACAATATCTCCATTGGAGTTTGAGACAATATGGTCGATTATTTAATACTGTAGAAATCTTTTCTGGAAACATCGTGAAAACATTTATACACAATAGTGAATTACAAAAAAAAAAAAAAAAAAAATGAGAAAAAGAGAAAATAATAACAAACTGTTTGTCCGGCCCCCTATCTTGATTATCGTATGATAACTGATTCTCCGCATGACGCTGGTTGATGGAAATTCAAAAGATATTACCTTCTCGTCATCCGAAATCAAACTCATTATCCCAGAATATCATATACACCCGTTATAGTGACTTCGCTACCTAATCATTCATACAAGTTAATACGAATTGCTTAACCACTGAGATTTTTTGACCATGTAATATTTACATAAGACAATTAATGTCATCAACTACTAATCATAGAAAACTAAAATTTCTAGAGAATATTTTGTATATTACCTATTCATTTAATGACATAGACGTCCACTAAAAATAATTTGAAACTCGACCTTTTCGGCCCGAACAACTGTTCGTAGAAATTTGACATTTTCAGAGTTATATTCAGTGTGATATTCTCTGAAAATGTACAAATGTCATTATAAATGTTTTTTTTAAGACATGAATAACAATCAATAATTGGCATATTTAAATAAAATTATTTTCAAAATATTATTCAAAAATGAATTTCACAATATATCGAAAATATGTCTTTCAAATATAGTTTTGAATATAAATAAAACTCATAGCTGAAATATTTAAATATAGGTACATGTATTTCACAATTTTGTTAAAAATTAATGCCACAATATATTCGAATCCTGTTCTTTTAAATATTGTATTAAATATACTTTTAACACATATGTAACGTGACGGATTTTTTTGCGTATTAAATACAATAATAACCTAAACTAGTCCCACCAATATTCTCCAGCTGTTACATCTAAATTTAAAGAATGTCTGCTTGTCATTCCATTTCCAAACTCCATGTCTTATCACCCTGCCGTTCGTAACTACCGCCGTTAAAGCGCTTTACGCCGATCAGCTGTGTTTTCTTCCACGACCGCGAACCGTGAAGCGACATTGTGATAATAATACTTATTCTTATGACTGGTTTACATAATACATAGTACTTGTCATTAATAGATACTTGTTACTCGAACATAACCGTACGCGTTCACACGTATAAACTTAGTAGGGTTCGAATTTTAATTCACTAAAATTATCATAATATACGTTTTAAAAAAATGCATTTATGACCTAAAAACTCCAAAAATTTCTTTAAAAATGTCCTAATAAAGGTGTATAAAAAAAATTCACCGAAACAATGTTATCATACAATAATAAAATAAATGTATAAAAGTTGTATGTAATCAGCTAAAGGCAGGTATGAAATTAAGATAAATTATGGAATGGTTTTATTTAAAGACCAGATTACCTAATGTTGTTTTAGTATAAAATTAAAATATATTTGTGTTTATATTTCAATTTTGGGTGAATTTTGATTTATCTTTTTCGTAATTGTATTAGAAATAATTTTCCCGTTATTTAGCTTTTCTGTAAATGAATGTCCCTTGCACGATTTAAGGCATAGAGATTACTGAAAGAGGATTTATTTTTGATGCACGAAGTATACCTATCACTCATTAATGCCTGTGAGAAATACACCTAGAGACCAAGCGATCACTAATGTAATTAAATATTTTGTTTAATGACAAAATTTTTTTATCTATAGTAATTGCATATTAGATTACTACGATTTGAGATAAAAAAATTATGTAGATACAATATTTTATTATTATATAACGAGAAGTTTATAATCTATATACTCGTAATTCATATTATAATATTTATATTTTAACCAATGATAGTTGTTATATAGAATAAATCATGTATTATAACAAATAGTTTGTTACAAAATACAAATCTCATTATAAATACCAGAAATATCAACTGGGAAAATTAATGCTATGGCTCCTTTTATTAACCTCAGTTTTTTCAAACAAATCTAAAATTAAAAATAAATATTCCCAAAGTTTTAATACCTATTTTCTTGATTTAATAAAGTATTTTTATATTTTGAAAGTTATCAAAATTAAAATAGATACAAGTTTTTATTATTTAATGAAAGTCGAAAAGAACATACAGTAGGTAAGTCATTATCTTCTAATTCTAATGAATTCCTCACCAAATATTGACTACAACCTTCACCAAATATCCAAGTTGAAGTTATATCATTTAGGTTTAAATGATTGGCACAAACTCCGGAAAGCCTAGTTAACTTAATTCCAATATTTTTTTCCCAGTCGTTAAGCACATTTTGTAGGACACCATAATTAATAGAAACTTCATTAGTTTATGAGAAATATCAATTTGGAAATGTTTTTAGTTTTACAAGATATGTAAACTGATCACAGAACACAATTATCATATAGGTACATATAAATACAAGTCAATTTCTTCATATATTTGAATAATCAATAAATTATAATAATATTGATATTTGGCGCTGAAATATTCGTGGATATAGTTAAGACTATACTCCGCTAGTAGCTCTGTTTGTATTTCTTAGTTTATCGGTCAGCTGTTTTTCATCAAGTTGTTTTATGTATCAACTGTCCAATTATTTTATATACGACGTTGAGTAACCTTTTACTCTTTACCTTTTAACAAAAAATGAAAATCAAATCAAATATCTTATTACAAAATAGTCAGAGAAGAGAAGAATATTAACGCTCGTGCGTTTGCAAGCTAAGATTGTCGGTTATAAAGTTATACTGTAGAATATACCGTGTCGGTTAGACTCTAAATATTGCTTAGCTCCTTTTGCCTTTTACTAGTTGAATTATGCCACTGGCACATAAAGGGTTAACCTAAATATGGCGTCTCGTACACAATTGAACGCGCGTACGATAAACTCTTCTTCTCCTTTGCCCTCTCTCCCAGCTATTTGGGGTCAACCACCCTAGTCTTACAGTTCCATCTTATTGCCTCAGTCTCTTCCCACGTACGTTGCGCTACCCCCTCCCATTGGTAATTTTCACTAATTATGCATTCCAATATTTAGCACGGAATCACCATGAATTGGTACGATCGATTAAAAAATTTGCACGATTCCGATTTCAGAGAAATAAATAACCTCCGTTCTCTTCCCTCCTTAATACATGCCTGCCGAGCCATCTTAATCTATTCTCCCTCATTTTATCAAATATCTAAGATACTCCTATACTACTTCTTATATACCTACTAATTCCTTTTTTTTATCCACCTTAACATTCTCATCTCTGGTACACTCATTCTCTGTTCGATCTTTCTATCTACTGCCCAACATTCTATACCGTACATCATTGAAGGTATCACCACTGCCCTATAAAGTTCACGTTTCAACCTAACCAGGAATTCTTTTGTCACACAAAACACCGGACACTTCTCTCCACTTCATCCGTCCACACCTTAATCCTGCGTTTCATATTCCCTTCGAAACCCCCATCTTTTTGTACAATGCGTGTACGATAAACGATTTCGTTGTAATTATTTCGTTTTATTCTGATGGACACCGGTCCGCGAACCTCAGTTAAGTATACGGGCGGCTCATTAATGCAACGCGATATTATACCCAATACGACGGCAGGTTATTCAATCATAACACTGTACGTATTACTACAGTTGATATGCAAATGCACGCACACCGAGATCGTCGAAATAATAATAATAATAATAATAATAGTAATAATATACAATATGCGTTCATAATATTGCAAGAATGAAAATCGTTCCGCTATTTAGGTTAATGTTATTAATCCGAAGCCGCTCTTCACGTCGACCGTATAATCTATTTCTGTTGATGTTGCCATCAGTGTACGTACACACACACACACACACACACACACATATATATATATATACACAAACTAGACCTGTTTTTAGCGGTGGAAAGTGGTGGAAGGGGGGAACCGACCTGAAATATGTTACGGGGACGCAAACGACGGGGTGGCGGCCAGGGATAGTGTAGTGGCCGGGCGTTTCGGACGAATCTCGGGGTGCGCGTTTCCGCGAGGGTCAGCACTATTCGGTAGTCTACAGCCAACTTGCGGTTAACTTACGCGGTCCTCGTATATTTCCACGGGCGCACCGTGGACGTTCACCCGTTGTTTTAATTATGATTTGCGGTCACTAAAAAAGGTTCTGGCCCCCGGTGGCACTTAATAATTCAAATGCTGACCTGATCGTCGGGCCGGAATAAACAACGGAAAAACTACTATAATATTACTGTTCGGTCGTATACCGAGTCGGCTGCAGTGGCAGCGCTGCACGCGTAAGACACTAACCGGTATATACGGTATTTGCCGAGGGAAAAACTTTCGGAAGTTTCAAACACACTTTGCTCGCGCGGTTCGTTCGTGGACATAATATAACGAAAACGACCCAGGATACCCGCTTTTTTTTCTCTACACATATATATCTATAATATATACATGACATTCGTTCTAAAACCCATTATTATTATTATTATTATTATTATTATCATTAGCCGGTCGTTTTTACCGGTGTAATTTCTGCACATCGTCGCGGTCAAATAAAAGTTATCGATAATTTTACTACGGCCCCGCAGCTGGTCCCTGCTGCAGACCGCAGAATATAAAATAAACGGCGATAAAACCGCACGATCCCGTAAAATTTGCTGTCGAGTCGTATAGATTTCTATAACCGTTTGCGGTGACACCATTCGTCCCGGTTTGCGTCCCGTTGTCGCGACAAATTTTAAACGGGACGATTTTTCTCCCGCATTTGGAAGCGGGACCCCGGTTTTCTGCTTATCTACCGTTTGCCTTTTCGCCGTTTTCAAACCGATTTATGAAAATGTTGGCCGAAGAAATGATGACCATTACGATTGACTTTCTTTTTATCGTTATGCCGTTTTTTAATTTTCAAAATACGGCCATTCTAATGTATTGTATTTACACGATTCCACATCATTTTTTAAACGCAAAATTTCCGTACCATTCGATATACGCTCGTTGACGTAGATACACGGACGACAACATTTTGTACCTCGCATGGGTTTGAGGCTTTGAGACTTGAGCAATGAACGTATACACTCGTATATCCCTGTGTGCAAAATCTAGTCACATAGACATTACATAGTAGTTGTGCTGAGACATGTGAAGTTTATCATTAGTTCTATGTGACTTCTTTGCGATACACCCTACCTAGACGCTTAATGCCCGGTTTTACGTACTGGATTTAAGAAGTGCATGCGATATCACATTCGTAACTTTTCTGAGACGTTAATTAAAAACTTGAAAATATATATTCACTGTTGCGAAAACTTGGAAGTACGCTGCCGGATTTGAACGCATGACACAAGAACATTACCTATAAATTTATATCCAACGCCCTAACCTACCTATCTACTAGCCGAGATACTCATTTGAGTAAAACTTGACTATTTAAGTAATTAGTACGAGTACCTATACGATATAGGAACGACAAAGAAAATGAAAATTTTTGAATCGTTATAGCGTATCCAATAACAGCCAGAACGGGCTCGGACTGGTGGAAAAATATGTTGTACACTAAGGTATATAACGTACTAAAAATAACTTTTTTGGGTAGTCCAAAACTGAATTTTGGTTTGTTCATAACTCAAGGAGAAGTGAACCTAGCGCATCGTGGTTTTGGCTATCCTCTCTTATGCTTAAAACCCCTATCCATAGGTATACATTAGGGAAGTGGGGGAGAAAATATAGCCACTCCGGAGAATACCCAAAAAAAGTGACTTTTAGTATGTTATATACCGGAGTGTATAATAACACACTTTAACAACAGTTCGAGTCCGATCTGACTCTTATTAAATTCACAGTGGTGATTCAAAAATTTCCCCTCCATCGCTATGCCTATTATGTACCTATAGCCTAGCCTCAATTCAAGAGACCTGTATTGTAGTCAGTCACAAAGTGGACCTAGCTTTTTGTGTTTTTAGCAACTTCTTCTTTATTCCTTAAAGCCCATATCTGTAGGTGTCTATTGGTGACCAGGGGAGGAACATATCCCCCCCTGGAGAATAACCTTACAATGGATTATTGTTTAAACCGGTAGTTAATATACAAATTTTATAATTTATTTAAGTCTGCCCCCCCCCCCAGAAATATGTCCTACGAACACCCACCCATGCCTCTATCTTCTTATTCAGTCACTTTCACCCAAAAGTACGAATGTACCTAAGTAGATATAGGTAATATAAAGATATAGGTAAGTATATTATATTTCAGTTCATAATTTGATCCCGGAATGTGTGGAAAAAGTAAGCCCTGAGTGATGTAAAAAAAAGTGCATTTATTCATATTTTAATGTTATTTATTTGGGTTTAAAATGTGCTGCCACATTTGAGATCATAAACAGACATCGCAAAGATTACTACATCATCATTGTACACACATTACTAAATGCATACATGAATACTGCATAATATTGTATTATTCGATCATATATAATATGCATTGCAGTGCTTGGAAGAAACGCGTTCAAAAGAAACTGGGTTCATTGATTTCGTTAATTTGTAGGAAAATCATAAACGTATTTTTTCCGTAATTTTTTTTTCTTAAATATATTTAAAGAAGTTTCAAAATTTAGAGAACATTTTTTTATAATTTGTATTCAGAAATGTAGCCATTGTTGAGCTATACAATAAATTTTGTATGCGATAGCATTGTTAATATTTATGAATTATAACATTTTAAATTTATTATTCAAGTCAAAACCAAGGCCATTTTTCATTGAAAAATTGAAATTCCAAGTGTTATTTTTTTTAGTAGATAAGTCATTATTATTATTAAATTACAGTATTTTTCAGGTAAATTTTAATAATAATTGACTACCTACTCAAAATTAATTGTACTTAAAAGGAGTTTCGACTATAAAAGTTTATACTAATAAGGAGTTCTACTTCTAGGTATCACGCCCAGAAGTTACACTTATTAGTAGTCGCACCTGATAGGTATTGCACTGAAGCTAGTATTGTATTATATAATATCGATTATCAATTATCAAATAATATCATTATTATTATTATTATATGATTGTTATAACTATCTTTTTAATTGTTGTTCGGTACCGTTTAAAGGGACAGAGCGCGCTGCCGGGTCACCCTGCCTTTTACAACGTCTTTGGCATGTTCATATTATCATGGCCCCCGCCGCCGCCTCCGCGTTTCCGTGGTCGGCCGATGTGATACCGTTACACACGATGCCCCCCGTCCAGTGCAGTTAAGAAACAAAAAGTATACCCGTGTGTGTGCCCTTCGCCGCAACATTGCCGTCTCTTTTGATATTGTACATTTTTTTGGGGTATTCGCATTCGCACGATACCGTCCGGTCGTGAACATATTGCGTAAATCATTCGTTATAGAACACCGGCCTCTGTCCAGGAGTCAAACCAGGAGCCCACCCCGGAGGTCAGGGTATCGTTTTTTATTATGTATTATATTTATGTTATAAAAATTAAGGTATTGTCAACGCTAGGTGCTAACACTAGGCTTAAGTATCTCTCCCTGTAAAATAGTCTAAGAAATCATAATACACTCGTCTCATATTTGTACACAGTCCACAAAATTCGTTGTTATAAATTATTGCACCTATCCTTACATCTCCTATCCGGTTTCATACACTTTTTTTAACCGGTAAAACGGTGTAAACAGTTGTTAAGAGGATGCTATACCCGCAATTTCTGTCTCCGTCCATCTAATTGGCAATATAGCAAAATTGTACAACGCAAAATTGAAATTATGACATTTTGGTTAGATTTAGAGCTTAAACACCTATTATCAAATTTAACAAGAAGAATAATTTCGAGTGAACCTCGTGGGCTTTTTGTAAAATATTGTCAGAAAAAAAAGTTACGGCATTTTTATTTTTTGATATTTTTAAATAGCTTTAACTTTTTCGTCAGACGATATTTTACAAAATGCCCATGAGGTTCACTCGAAAATATTCCACACTTTAAATTTTGTAATAGGTGTTTATACTCTAAATTTAACCTAAACGCAAAAATTTCAATTCTGCGTAGTGTGATTTTGCTATATTATCTGTTAGATAGACAGATACAACAAATGCGAGTGTAACATCCTCTTAAGAATTTTTTTTTACTTATTTTGTACATGTCATCCCATAGACCACGAGCTGTATTGTTGTTAATAGTAGGAACCTGCCTGGTAACTAGCATTGGCTCTTAAATCGTGATTTTCGTTGTTTTGCTCTTTAAAAAACTAACTAGAATCTACTGATCTAACAACTAGATTCAAAAAATCTCTTTATTCTAAAACTACTACTCGACTTCTAACTAAAAAAGCATGAATATATTATAACCAAAAAGGCGTAAGTATATAATGCACTATGTACATTGAAAAAAAACCGTTATAATTGTAAAATCTAAAACTTTAAAAAAATTTAATCACTTAAAATTTTTTAAATTTCATTTTGATTAAAAAAAAACAAAAGAACTGATACAAAATAAGGTAAGATCTTATAAGTCTAATTTATACTATAAATTATTTTATTATATCTCTGCATATTTTAAAAATATTTTGAGAAACAAAAATTGTTCCTTTGTTAGAACTGAGAAAAGGATCTGGTTTCTCTCTTAAAGCCTGGAACGGGAAAGTATTTAGTTCCTTTCTAATAAAAGGAACGTGAACGTGAACTAGTTCCTTTTTAAAATGAACTTTTGGAGCATAAATAGCTTAGAATCACAGAATAAGTTAAATTCTGTAATAATAATTCTTACCATCTCAAATTAATTGCCATGACCACAAAACAAAATTATTACCATGGTTAAATGTATTTAATTTGTCAGGTTATTACTGTGCTTTAATCCCAATAAGATAATAATAATATAGCGTTTTCCATGTATTTCATTAATTTACACTACACCGTGCAGACATGTATCAATAGGTATAAATGATAATAATTCAATCCCCATAGTATTTCCACCTAATTAAACTGACTACACCGATCCACATTTTTGTGTTCTATCAAAAGTTCTGCACTGAAAACATTATTAAAAAATATTATCATTTATTGCGGAATATATATAGTATATTATATTTGGCTGTTATCATCAACAATTTCCGCGAATCATGACACTTGTTTTCTCCTTTCGGTTCTTGCGATTTTGTTTACTTACAAATAATTATAATATAATACATTATACAAATATCAACGAGATTAAACGGATAGTACGGCAACATTGCATTTAAGACGATAAGGAATATAAATGGTTAAAAAAATCTACACGATTTTTGATGAGTTCGTCCCTTGAATTGGAAAATAATTAGAAAGTGTAATAAAAATATTCGTAACCAAAGACAGATATCTTATCTACTCCTGGGGGGGGGCTATACCCCTACAATATCCATCAACCATTCGATATTTCATTATAAAAGTATTAAATAAACATCACTTTTTTATTTAACAGGAAAAATTTTAAATATATTCTATAACAAATATGTAATAAAATATAAGTGAGTTCACCTAAAATTTAACTACCTATCATTTAAAATATTTGCGTTTTCATTGACTCTTTTTAAAATCGAATATCGACTTTTGTGGTAACTTTTTGAGATAAGGTTTAAAATTCGCACATTATATTGAAACTTAAAAATATTACTACAATCAAATATAATAAGATATTATTCAATTTTTAACATCCCATATAAAATACTTAGAAGAGGTGAACAAAATATTCTTAAAAATTACTCCATCCCCTACCCATCACAATTTAACACTGGAAAAATTACTTAATTATAGTGAATTATATGAATTAAGTTACAGTTACTCGAATTGAGTAAAAATCTTAGATACGCCACAAGTTTCCATGAAAAATAAGAACTTATAATCAAGTTACTGCTTATGATTACTTTTCAGTAATACAATTTTGAAAATATTTTTTAATTTAAACAATTTAATAAGATGAGAATTTATTTACCATTTTTGTTTTTTTATTATTGCGTGTACCTATACAACTATAAATAATTACTGAATAATAGTTTTTCCACAATCAAATGATACATTTTTGTGAATATACTATACTCGTATTTTATTTTTATATTTCAGCTTTCGAATTTTTAATACCCAAAAGTTAGTTATATTAAGTATTTAAAGTACCTAGCTTCATTTTTCAAATCACATGAATATAGTGTAAAATAAAAATTATTTGTTTCTTCTGGCTCAGTTGTTGATCTTGGAATAATTTTTTATTCGTTGACTTTTCAGACATACCTACAATGAAAATGTTTAAATTTGTCAAACGATTACATTTGGAATTTAAGTTTTTTGATTCCATCAAAACGTTTTATTTCTGATTTGTTTGATGAATTCTAGAATATGGAGTTATTATCCGGGATTCTCACGCGGAAAATGACAGGTGTCAAATTAAGCGTGTGCAGCGAGAATTTTTAAAATTTGATGCGTTTACACTTAATGTTCATTATCCTCTGCATGATTACTCTTCGTACTCAATTATTTAGATTTTATTTTATTATCCTATAGAAGAATTCAAGCTAATCTATTCTTTTTGAGAAAATTAATTAATGGCCTCATTGATCTTGATGAAACTTCATTGATGACCTTTTTAATAGTATTAATTTCCATGTTCTAGTACATGACTCACGAAAATATTATGCTTTTTACATTTCCATCTGTAACAATAATTATATAAGAGAATTATTAGTTTAATACGATTGGCCAATAAAGATGCTTCCTTTTCATAACTTAGGGGGCGTTCAAAAATTACGAGCAAATGTCCGACCCCCTAATTTATTACATCAGCATATGTCCGACAACCATTCTTTTCTCAAAAAAAAAAAATTAAAAATTTCCACATTTTATATGAATTAATTAAAAATAAAAGAAAAATTTTATTACATATTTTGAATTTTATTTTATATATTTCGATAAAAATAAGTACATATTTATGTACATATTTTTATTTATTTTTATTACTGCTGACGTCATCATGGTTCTAACCCACTATCCCCCTAGTCAACAAATGTAAGCACACAACCACCCCCTCCCCCTAGGTGCTTACGTAATATTTAAACGCCCCCTTATTACATGATTATATGTGTTTTATTGTATGATGTATTTAATGGATTATATTTACCGTTCCTATTATTATTATAAATTATATTATATATTGGGCATATCCTTTAAGATTAGAAATCTAATTAGAAAATAAATAAACAAATAAATAATGATTTATATGATAACTAATTCGGTAAATCATGTAACTCGTTAAACTAAAAACTAAATAGTAAGTTAATGGAAATAAAAAATAACCATTTTCAATAGCTATCTATATAATTATATTTTAGTGATATCGTGAGGTGTTAATTCTCAGCTTTGCGAAACTAAATTATACTATAACTAAAAATAAATAATAATAATCAAACCAAAAAGTATCGATCAGTGTGAAATGATATCAATTGTTTTATATAGTACTTTTATTGATATTTCCTCCTATTTTTTTTGTCTAAATATACTAACGAGATTTGCAACGTATAAATTATAGTGGAATTTTCGTTGTGTAAAATAAATTGTTCAATTTCTACTTCGGATGTGTTTAAAACGTTAATGTACGAAAGTTTGCTGACTTAAAATACGACGAACTACTTCAATGTATTAGACCCACCTAAATAAATTATTTAACTGGATAATTTTATATTATATGGATAATTTTTATAAGATACATAAGTGTTATAAAAGATTAACAAAAAAAATTATTTTCCTAAGCACTCGTCTTGATAAAATATGCAAAAAAAAAATTCTAATTTTCATGTTAAAACCCAAGTGTTTTATATATTAAAATAAATAAATAACATTTCATTATTTCATAATAGTACAACCAGAGAGAGCTTTAAGGCTCAAACCACTTCAGATATTGATTTTTTTTTTTTTAGTTTTACCCCGAAAGATATTTTATAACAAAACCAGTTATAATATTGATACTTCTAAAAAATATGAATTTAACTTTCATCACACAAATGATCTAAACTAATTGAATTTTGAACAAATCTTAACTATTAAGATTTTATAAAACGTCAAATAATAATTATATTTCTTTTAAATATATATAGGTAATACATATTATTTCATAATGAACTTATTATTATAAAATATTCATTAATTTATAGTTTTAAATTTACCAATCCAATTAAAATATAAATTATACATAATTTAATCTGTATAATGTTACAATATAATATTACATTGAAACACGTATTTAAACTAATATAGTATTATAACCAAGAAAACTTCGACCACCATATTTTATAGTGCCAGTAAAATAAAATCTTTCATAATATAGATAGGTATCATTTATCTGTATAATAAATGTAAATATAAAAATATTTGTCTATCATATTATTATATAAATAACCAATTCATTCGTAACATATTTTTTTCCATATAACTATTTATATAATTAACAATAGTTATATTAATTATTTACGGAACCGGACGTTTCGGCGTATAGCCCATTTCGGCGTAGAAATAATTTTAGCATGATGAATAAATTTACATTTTTATTTTTACATACTATTTATTTTTTTTTAACTTCAATTTATATTATACTATTTAAATTTTAATTCAATATTAATTTATATTTTATACACTTGCATGTGTTTTAAAATAAACCAAATATCAAAATATCGAAAGACGTGTGTACATTGACATCTACTGTTATTTATTATCGTGTGTAATAATAATGGTAATAATAATCAAAACCCGGTAATGGGTATCCGGACAAAATCATGATAAAACTTATTATAATTTACTTTTTGTATTTAACGATAAGTGACCATTAAGAATCCCAATATAGTACATAAATATAGTAGGGACCTACTCAAAATGTGTCGGACTCGAAATAAATTTAAATTATTATGTTTTGCAATTAATATTAGTTTTATTTTACCCTTTTTTTTCGTAAAATAGATATTGAAAAGTAGGTATTTAATATAAATTGAAATTTTAAACGTTATTATTTTATTTATTAATCAATATTTAAAATAAACTACCTATTAGAAAAATTAAATAATTAGTACTAGTTAAAACAGTAAAGTGTAGTAATAACGCAAAAATATGCTTCATGTCGAAATTGCTTCTACGCCGAAACGGCCACGTCGAAATATCCTAGACTCAATTATTTGTTCAAAAATAAATAAATTGTATTGCAACAAAGTCGATTTTAGGTCTGGATTTCGTTTATACCTTGGTACATGTGATAGGTCAATTGATTTTTTTTTAATTTCTAAAATATTACAAATGATATCTACATTCTACCTACCATTTCGTGCTATAATTTGGGAGAAAATTATATTGCAAGACATGTAAATTCAAAATTAATGTCGATAATTATCATCTAACCTATAAAAATTAACTTATTTTTAAATTGATAATAACATAACATTATTATTCAGGTTATCAGAGTTGGTATGCTATTACCAGATTATTTCGTAACAGTGTTGTACTTGTAAAATGTGATTTTCATCATGTAGTTTAAATAATACCCAATTATTACCTTTTTCCGATTTCATCCAATTTAAAGAAGGAAAATGGGAAAATATATTTAAAGAATATACTTTTTTTTAATAAATATTATAAGATGGCCTGTTCAAACAGAGAGTATACATTAATCGTCATCATCTATCACATATGTATTAATTTATTTCTGCATTCATTATAATAATGTATTTAAATTTATGTTTAAAATCTAATCGTCATTATTAATATCTCTTAAAATCGCATTAAAATTACGTTTTATTTAAATATTATTGTATTTATCCACAATCTATCATCGTGGATAATTTAAATATAATATGTTAACAATGTAGTTCGTTTTTCAATATATTTGCATCCAAGCTACTAAATAAGTTTCAGATATGTACTTACAATTCTAATAACGAAATGTCGTGGTATATAATAAATAAATACTTGCTTTTGTGATTCCTTTGTATTGGATGAGTAATATATAGATTTAAGCACTAGTAATATACTCGTATGCACTAAGACTAATGATATATGCCTAAAAGTTGACCAATTTGACTAAATCCGATTGTAGAGTAGTTTTCATTTGACCTTGGTAGATTGTTACTCCCCTCAAAAAACACAGGTGTCACATAAGAAGTTTTACTTAAAAAAATGTTCATCTTTGTTTCAAATATAAAATATAAAATATTTTAACAATTTCCAGTCTGTAAATAATATTTTTTATATTCTGAGCGAGGGATTTAGTAATTTTATAATTACCTATGTTTATTGTTTTCTCTTTGTACCAAAAAAGTCGATTAGAAATTTTGGAGTAAAGAGCTTTATTATGATAGCAAATTAGTTTTCTAATATAGTTTGTACTTTTAAGAGATCGTTTTTCAATTTTTCCAGTTGTCTCCTTAAGAACTGCCTTGACGGAAACATTTTATAAATGTAGAGAAAATTAACAAATAAAATTGTCTTGGTTATCGGTTTTTCTATTTACACCGATTCTCCACTAAGAGTTTTTTTGTCGAACGCAATACATCCACTAAGAATATTCCATTCAATAACCAAGCATGCAAGCGATTCCACTACTATTGGCGCCAGATGAGTGAAGTGAACATTTTCATACTGTTTCATCTTTTCGTTAACAATAAAATAGAAAAGGCGTATAATTTATTAGATTGATTTTCTGTGTTTTTAGAAAGCATATTATGCTTATCAGTCCATATTTTACAAAACAGTTCATATTGCACACTTTACAATAAGAACACGTAAGGGGCGCTGCACTCCCTCCTATTACGTTGCCGTTCTTTCCATTACTATATATTTGTAATGAAAATGAATAAAAATAAGAGAAAATATTTCAACTATAAATTGGAGAAAACGAAAACGTTAAAGAAAAACGTTCACTCAAATAGACTTGTATACACGAAACAGGACACGTATTTTTTTTAAAAATTTGCACTGTACATATTATATTGTTGTGGTAGGACTCGGAGGGGCTGTCCTGCAGGACGAGAGTGGTAACCAAGCGGGTCTGCGTAACGGTTGCACGTCCTTCCCGGGGTTCCTCCCGGGACGCACGATCCATCTACCGGTGGTCGCCACCGTCGGAGGTCGTCCCTGGCCCGAAGCCGTTACCGTAGATACTGCGAACCCCTCACTGGAGGTTGAAACGGCATCTCTGCCCGCCCAGCCAACCCGTTTCAGTCCGGTACGGTATCTCCGCTATACGGATGCGGGATTGGTGTTCGTGTCGGCCCGGCGTCCTCTCGAGTATAGGCTGGAAACGACGGACGCTTGTCCTATTCGGACGGCCGTTTTTTCGATTCGACTTTTCGATCTCACTCGCACGAAACGAACGAATTGAAATTATTTGGATTTCAAGGGCACGAATATCTCGGGGAACGCAACAACGCTGTCGTCGAAACCGGGATGGATTTCACAACGTATCGATAGTCCCGACACGTCGAACTCTGGATACGTTCGGTGTATATACCGTGGTCGTGGTACATTTTATTAGTGTATACACGATCCGTCCGTACGGGAGAGCGGCAGAGAGGATCGGTTTAAAGTAACCGAGTCTCGTACGGCCCGAGATCCCGCGGCCGGGTCCCGGGAGCGGCCAATCGAGTCCGCGGCCGCGGGTACGTTCCCCCCCGAACGCCCCCGAACAACAACATTTTCATTACATTCCGGGCGATTAAACGCGAAATTTTAACGGTCGTCCGTTAACTCTCCGCCGCGCGTCCGGTAAAATGTGCGCTGTTTGTCCCGGGGCCGGGCAAAGTCGCCCGCACGACTTCTCGACGGAATAAAAATAACAGCGCGTACGTGCCGGCAATCGTCAAACGGGCTCATGCGGTTCATTACCGGTATTCCTATACCTGTATACGTGTGTATATATATATATGTGTGTGTGCGTGCGTGTGTGTGCACTGCGGTGGTGTTGTTCGCACACGTTTTCTCCACGCTGCTGTTCGAGTGGTAAAAGCGAATTTCCAAAGACGATTTTTCAAGAAACAAAAAAAAAAAAAAAAAAAAGGCCGAAGGAAGCCGAGCACACCTAGCGCAGAAGTGTTATAAGCTCGCGAGTCCGGAAAATTAAACGTCGTCGTTATCGTCGAACAGGATCCGTGCGAAAAATCCACTATCTATATCGCCGCGGCGCGCGGTGTTTAATAATAATATATAAAATCTGCGTGAAATGCGGGATCGGCCACCCGGAAGATTGGATGTCGGCGACGGCAAAGAGTTAAAGGTCTAATTTTCTCCGGTTGTGTTATAACAACTTTCCGTTGATCGTAAAAAAAAGAAAAAAAGGAAAAAAATCGTATTCATACCGTATATATATAGCCACTTTCCGATACGCATACACGCCGGCTCATTATAACGTCTCCCCGCGCTCCGCAAATTTCAATCGCCCGGCGTTGCGCGCAGCGTCACGCAACATTTAACCGTCGTCGGCCGCTATTCCAGCGGATCTTCTCGCTCCCCCCCCCCCATTACGCTATAATATTTACCTATAAAAGAGAGTTTACGTTTTTGCGTAAATTGGAAATGCGCTCGCTATAATATATTGCCATTATATGCCCACCGCCCGTAAAACAGTTTCCATCTCGTCGTGATGACGTTATAATAACACTACGCATAGGTACCCTATAGTACCACCTACCTGTGTAACGATAATAATAACGATAATGAAACGTTTAAGTGGTTTCACGTTAAAAATCCGGAGTCGGAATTTTATTGACGATAAAATTTCACTGCGAAACGAGAAAATTCTCCGATAAAAGAAGATATTTAGTGTAAAAACCGTGTACACTTTTGGGCTGAACGCTTTGAAACTCGATCGGAATATTATGCGTATACCGAATAATGATACTTTGAAAAATGAAAAATATACACAATGGTAAGAAATAAAGAGCTATGCCGTTAAGATCGCTGATAAACTATTGAACACCCTTGGTTCAATATGCAATAACCGTTTACTATGTATACACTGCAATATTATGCTATATTCTAGATTTAAAATAAACAATTATGACCTACAACAGCGAGACATTAGACATTCATCAGACGGATACAATATATTTACTCCAATCATAATAAAAATAAATAAACGCTATCAATCGGGTACAGATATAAAATTTATTTCATTTTAATCGAGTCCGAGGTAAAAAGTAAAAAAATACACGGAAATAAATTCAGGAGAACACATATAATACTCGTAAAAATCGGAATTTCAAACGATCTTTTCATGTTCGTATATCAATATTATATCGCCGAGATGTTCTAGGGATGATGAATCAATTGCACTAAAAAATATATTACACGAAGAAGTAAGTAGTTTTGTTGTTCTTTAATATGTAATATTTATCTGAATATATATATATATATATATATACCTACTCACTATAAATACATACAATTATTAAAACGATTTTATGCGATTTATTTGACGAGCTTTATATTTTTGTATAGTATAGAATCCGCCGACGACTGTATTTTATTAAAAACCCTCGTTTTGAAATGTATTTTTTTCTTCGTTGCTTGTTTTAAAGAGTATACAGTGTTGATTACGTATGGTATTTCACAAATAATCGAATTAGTTTAGATAATAAGTTTAGGCCAGAGGTCTTCACAAGTGCACTTTGTAGGAAATCGTAGCTGTAATAAAATGAAAACAAAACTGGTATATTACCACTAAATTTATAGCGTATACAATAATTGCTTATATTGGGTGTACTCTATCAATATATAGCTGTATTACTTAGGCATACAAATTTATACGAATTAATTGTGATATTTACACAATGAAAAGTATATAATACCAAAAAATTAAAAGGTTCTAACATCAGTATTTTGCATTTATTTATTTAGAATTTTCGAGCATTGCTGAAGTTAAAACGATGATATTGATTTTTATCAGCTTAGACCCTTGGGATGAGAACCTCTCTATAACTCATTTCATTCAAGAATAATGCTAATTTTGTTTATTTTAATAACAAATTACAATATCAAATATAGATAGATTATACTATCGATTATAATTTGTATATATACATATTTTTTTGAAAATCAGTGATTTAGAATCTTTTGCTGAATTCTACGTCAATATATATATATATATTAATATATATTTTTCTCTGGGTTTTCAAAAAATATATAACATCTCCACCCTCTTTCACTATAAAAAAAAAAATAGATAAGTGCATAATATTCCATGTTTTTTTCTTGATAACAACTCCTGAAATTTTATTCAATTTTAATTAGATATTCATATAAAAATTAAAACTTGTACATTATAATAATAATATACATGTTATAATAATTGTCATAATCAAATACCCTTGTACAATATCGTTGTATATGCAATGTCAATTTATAAATAGTTACAAGAAAATTATATAATACTTACTACTTATAATATATAAGTTGATGACCTTATTTTTGAAATTATATTTATAGTTTTGATAATCATTTTGGGTGTACATAATTTGTCAAGTTAAATATAATATAATGTAAGTAGTGGTTTTTTTAGTATGGAAAGAAGTTAATTTAAAAAAAGATAATTTGAAACCATTTTTTTAGAAATGTAATGCACTATAACATATGACTTTAAAACTCAATTTATTTATTTATTTATTTTATAACTCTATTTGTTGACGATTCTTTTATATTAACTTACGCGTACTTTCAGTATTTCTGTTGGAAGTCAAGAGACAAGCTTAGAAATCCCCGTGGTAGTTTATTTGAAATATATTTTTTACTATTTCATTCTCGAAATAATCGATATCTCCTGCAAGCATCGTCTAAACTATCTCCCGCAAACACCATCTAAACTCTATATATTGCTATAGAATGTCAACACCAACTTTAACAACGAGAACAGAATTTTTAAATCAATTTTTTTTTATAAATCTAGAAACGGAATTACTTATTTGATTTTATGATTAATATTTTTTGGTTTTTTAGTCAAAATTGTAGATTCTGATTTCTGTTACACGATATTATCAAATCATCAATAAAATACAGATTAACTAAAAAATACGAAAAATATTTCATTCTGTTATTCAAATTTTCATAAGATTACTAGTTAGATTCAAATAATTGAATTACTTCATTTTTATGTTGACACTTTGATGTTAATAAAATTGTAATAGCATTAAAATACGTGGTTTATGCTATCTAAATTCAAAATTTTAATGGAATATGCAATATGAAAATATTTACTATATCATAGAATGAAGTTATAAGTTTATAAGTTTTCTTTTAAACTTGAAAATGATAACATTTCAAGTTTCTCTTCGTAGTTTTTTGGTGTTCATATTTAAAAATTTTAAAAACTTTCCATCAAGTCAACTACAATACAATTAAAGTTTTCTTCATTGTTTACTGCAATCATTTATTTTTATGTCAATTTTGATCTAACTTGAAAACAAAAATTAGTTTGATCGAAAAATAGAATTAATTTGTCGTAATATGGTTACTATGATACGGATTATAATATGATACTTGTAAATTACATTGAACATATTATATTCAAACGTATGTCAGTTGTTTTATTTCCATGTTTCAAAAATTAAATTAAATTCTCCTGTATAAAAGTCTGTCAAGAGAGAACTGCTTTTTTCAGTAATAACAAAATATCAATTTTTTTTTTTTTTTTGATAAACATACGTTAATTCGAAAGTTCTAATATATTTTGATTATACTCCTAAAGAAAAAAAGAAAATTGAAAAGAGTATTCGTTTTTTTCAACCTATTGAAATATTGTGCCTATATATTGTATTTTTTGACGGTTGACGTGGTTATACTTCGTTTCCCAAGTGAGATTGGAAAAGAAAAATTCGAAAATAATTACTTTTCGGTGCATAACATACATACGTCGCAGTCATTGTTTGATCGACAAAATAAATACAATCGATCGAATATTTGTGCCTGCATCACGTTTTTCGAGTATAAAGCCGAAAAATTCACTTTAACCGGTCACCATTATTCCAAAAACAAAAAAAATGTATTTTATGCTCGTGAAAATCAAAATAGTGTTCTCTTTAAGCATGCATATACTGCGTGCTATACCGTAACCGAAACTCTAAAATATGTATTATAGATACAGTGAGTACCTATAATCTGTTCTATATACACGCAGTTTGTATATAGTAGCCGTGTAGCGTTTGACAATATATAACATTATAACAACGATATAGAGTTTGATTTCGGTGCAGGTGATTTTTATCCGTCCAGTATATTATATTATATAGCCGAAATTCGAGTATAGGTTTAGGTACTTATTATATGGACCCGGTGGTCGGAGCATCTGGTATTTAATCAAGGAGCACACCGTGATTGCATTAAAAATGACCGTAGAAAAAGAGCCGGACTGTAATGGAAACTGGAGATTGCCTCCTTCTCCTCTGACCCTTCGCTTGCCCGCCAACGCGTGACACGGCCCGTTTCGTGCCGTTTACCAATTACAGAAAGTTTCATCGCCGGGGACCGGATTAGAAATGGTTGGCCTATAATAACATTACTTATTCGCCGGGCTCCCCCGGAATAAAGATATCCTGCAGTGGAAAATAGCGTCTTTTTAAAACTTTTTCCCCGTTCGCCAATATTATATGACAATACACAGCGAAGGATAAAAATTCCTTTTGTACATGTAACACCGGATTACGTAAACATTTTTTCTCGCGTGTGACCCTCCGATTATCGTCCCCCGCCAAAATCCCGAGTTTCGAATCAATTTTCCCCGTCCAACTATACTACGTGGCGCAATATTATATTCACGGTGCACCGGGTTCAAACGGGAAAAAGTTCTAGACGATTTTTTCAGACGAATCGTTATAAAAACATTACTACGCTAAAAACAAAACTCATTTTGTAATTATGAATACAAATATACATTTTTTTTACTGTAGAAAATAATACTGTACACCGCGTATAAAAATTTACTCTTCGATTATAATTTATTATTATTATCATTATTTACACCGTTGACCTAAGTTGAATCGGGTTTTAATTTGTAATTCATTAAAAGCGTTCTAATTAACTAACTAATCGTATCTACTTAGTAACTGTATATCATTACCTTTGCCCATCCTTGGTAATTTGATAGTAAATATTGCTGCAATACAAATATAAATATACTATTATATAGTATGTACCTACTATAATTAAGTAATAAAATGAGATTACTTACCCAATAAACACAGCACGTATAATCTACGTTTATTTTAAGGATAGTTTTGGTTTATACATATACGTACATTATATCCGTATATAAATCAGGGAATCAAAACGGGTTAAAATTTTTCAGGTTTCGGGTTACGGGTTTAAACCGGTTAAAAATTTTCCGGGTTTCTGATACGTGGTTAAAAAACGGTTTTAATTTTTTCCGGATTCCGGTTTCGGTGTTGAAAAACAGTTAATATTTTTTTTGGGTTACGGGTTTCGGGTTTAAAACGTGTTAAATTTTTTCCG
>JAIPRL010005106.1:0-34057 GCA_025469235.1 Pemphigus obesinymphae
GTATACCTGATATTTTACTGGCGCAATTGATGTATACCTTTTTGATCCGTGAAAAATTCACCGGCGCAAAAGATGTATACATTCCAGGTAGTCTAACATTTTCGGCGCAATTGACGAACACCGATTTAAAATACTAGAATACGCCATTTAATAAATATGTGAAACTATATTTTTTTACTCGGTGTCTATTTATTTTGTATTTTTACTCTGAATTTTGAACTGAAAAAAAGAACGTACCTATAGAGAATTTTGATCAGAAGAGGAGAAGAAGTGGAATAGTACATTTTCCTGCTGTATATGGAATAATAATGAAAAGTGTGTGACGAATGTACCTCTATATCATTGTGATAAAGGCATAAAAAGTAAATTAAAGCAAGATTAAAAGTATAAGTATAGGCAGGAAGACGATTATGACTAAATTAACATTGAATAGAATAATATTAATAGTATGATAATATAAAATATACTTTGATGAGTATTTCATTGATATCTAAATTCCTGCCTAATTGTAGTCGATATCCATAATAATCGAAAAAATATCTTTTAGTCCGTGGATTATATTTCTATGATAGGTACCTACCATAGAAAAACGTCTTGCCACAAAAATATAAAATAACAAAATGTAGATACCTACCTATTCCAAAAACAATACATAAAACCAATTATTTAATATTTTATATATTATATATTTTTATCAACAATAGATTTGAAAATACCTTATAAAGATTTTTAAATTCGAAAATTACCAAAACTTTTGTTTTGAACTAATATTTTTAATGATGTAAAACAGGCGTTTTGAACGTTTTTAAAAATCAATATGTTTCTTCGGTGGTTTTTTAAAGGTGTTTCGAACATAGGCCAATTCAATACTGTTCGGTGTACGGTATGCCGTTAAAGCCGAGTACTCATTGTGAATTCATTGTAGCCGGATTTACAATAATTAGAGGTTTATTGAATACAATATAATATTCTACGTATACATTACATATCGATTGACATTAAATACTGATATATACTGATAGGAGGAGAAGAGCGTAACTCAAAGATTTTATTCCATCACCAGGGGTGATGGAATAAATCACGAGGGTTGTCCAGTAACCTGTTTACTATTTAGGTAATCCATCAAATGAGGAGGTATTAGAGAGAGAGAAGTAGAGTTGAGTTTGATTTTATCGTGATTTCCAGGTCTCACCTCGGGTCCTCTCCGGTCTAAGGTATCACTCCCATATTGACGTCCTGATATTATATAATTGTAGCATTTAAATGCAATACGTTTAGGTACACCATTTATGAGATCATTTGAAGGTAGAATATATATATATTTTTTTAATAACGATATCTATTAGTGATGTAAAATTCCAGAAATTTAATAATCAAGAAATTTCAGAAATTTAAAAATTAAATTTCAAACTAATGTCAGGCTTTAATACATTACACAGTTTATAATACAAAGACAAGACGGCTATCTAATTATTATTATACTTTATTTTTAAAGGGGAATTTACTACTATTAACATCACTAACAACAATATTTAAATAGCATAAGTGTTATTAATAATAGATAGTACCTATTTGTTTTGTAGTAGATTTTATGCTGCAAAAGAAAAATCATTTTCGGGGGACGATAAGAGCCAACCTCCTCGCGATGTACCCCGGATGATGCAAATAGGCTTTTATAAGTACATTATAAATGTATAAGTAAAATCCAAATATTGTATTTCGACTTAAAGCTAATTTTCTGAATATAGATATTCTGTAAAAATTAATTCTATAAAGTCCACGGTAGCTGCATATTGAAATACAGTCATATATCTTAACAAACTATTATATTAAAGCCACGTTCACACGGTAAAGTAGCGCATGAAAGTAGCTGTCATGATAGTACTCTCCCAAAATCATTTACGTATATATACTTATACGTATATTACGATATATAGGATGTATTAATCACTATCACACTATAATGCAAATATGATAGTGCAAAAGTGACTATCACGCATAAAATCATATGATATGAATTTATAAATGATTGTGCGAGAGTGCTATAATGACAGATACACTCATGTACTACTATCATCCTGTGGACGCGGCTTAACTTACTGAAACAAACCTTACAAAGTATAGAAAAGTTCGTTCTATGTGTTATCCTATTGAAATTAGTTTCATCGATAAGCTCCACATAGTTGCTATATGTAACGTAAGCTTTTCTGACATACATTTATATTTGTATGGGGTGTTTTGGGTGTTCAACATTTCCTGTACAAAAGTATCGGTTTTTCTCAAAAATATTTTTAAGAATTATATTGTTTTAATATTCTAAGATAAGTTGAAAATACTTACTATACAAAAATATGTGTAATATGTCACAATATGACAAATGTGTAATAGTTATGTGACATTATCACATGAAAACACTGTGAAGTGTATTTAACTATTAAACGAAACATAATTTTAAATAATATGCAAGATCATTTTTAAATTAAATTAAAAATAATAAATTTAATTTGAATTTCTTTTTCACTTAATAATATAAAGTAGCCAAATAAAGTAATTCTAATACTAATAATAAAATATCTCAGTAAGATAATAATATCAAATTATTTTGGTATAAGTATTTACAGCTATATTATTTCAAATAAATATTTTTTGTATCTAACCAAATTAAAAAACCTGCAGGGTCCACAACCGTCCTGTCCAATTATTTTCAATTAAATTTAAAACTTAAAATTACAAAATTAAGTCTTGATCCAAAATTTAAGAATATATAACAAATTTGTATTAGGTAGGTACCTATTTTCATTTCTTTCTTTAGTAAATTTAATTGAAATTTCTTTCTCTATGCCCGTATAAATTCATGATTACACTAATCTTAAATGACCTTAGTATAGGGATACATTTGTTCATTCTTTTGGTATAGGTACTTAAAACTAAATAATTTCAAATAAATATAAATATAAATAATAGTTTTTTTTTTTTTTTTTTTGCTGTAATTTTGCAACATTTCTTAATTTTGGCGACTGGATTTGAACAACCTTTGACCATTGATTAGGTACTTAACAATTTTTGTACTCACGCTTAACCGACCGATCTACGCTCCAGTGATTCAAACTTAGTCGAAATTGTGGGGACCCAAATTCTCAAGTAATGGTATACAATTACAGGAAGGGAAATTTTTTTGAATTTCTACCGCGCATTTATTAACAGGTAAAACGGGCCGGGACCGGTGAAAAAATGTGTTGTATACTAAGGTATCTAACATACTAAAAGTCTTTTTATTGGGTAGTCCAAAATCGAATTTTGCATTGCTCATAATTCAAGGGGAAGTGGACCTAGCACCTTGCGGTTTTGCCTACCCCCCTTTTGCTTAAAGCCTTTGTACACTGGTGCCAATTAAGAGGACAGGGGAGTGACATGGCCTCCCTGGAGTATACCAAAAAATGTGATTTTTAGTATGTTATATGCCGGAGTGTGTATAACACACAATGATTGACATCGGTCCGAGTCCGATCCTATGGGCACCTATGCCTCTATTTTCTTTCAAAGCTAGTTTCGCCCAAAAGGTCTAATGTAAGTAGATTTAATCGATTTGTTTTTTGTTCAGCTCATAATCATAATATGTAGCTCCCGGTATCTGCTGAAAAAGTAATGTAAAAAAGTAAAAAAGTATATGTAAAAAATAAATGTCAAAAAGGTACCTCCTTGGAGCTGCCTATTATGAGCTGAATGCCTGAATAAATTGATTGAACGGTTTCGGGAATAATAAATGAAATAAAATGTATATAATATTAACGCGTTCCAAAGCAGATCACATATGCCTTATACCTTTATTATTATTATTATTTCTATTTTATTCAGTGTTTTGACTGTGGATCCATCATAGGTCGTCCGCATACCCAAAGTACGACCGCAATTTAATAAAGTAAATGTTGTCTCCACAATAACTATTATTATTTAAATGAACAAACCAAGTACGCTATCTATTGAGCCACACCACTATTAATTCGCATATTTCCATGTTGTCCATTGACGTGAGCTGTCTATGCTATAATTCAATCAATGGTACGGTATATAAGCAACACACTAACAAATACCGTAATGTCGAGGAAATATTTTAATGGTTGATAATATAGTAAATTGATATTTTAGATTTTAAACGGAATAATGAGGAAGGAGGTTTTACAATGATGTGAATCTTTTTCTGGAAACAATTGTTTAGTAATAATAATTGAGTAATATTTTTAAGGTAAAAAATCTTTTTTTATAGCAAGTTCTTTATTGATGGTACTGTCAAGAGATCACTTTTTATTTTTCCAGTACTCACAGTAGTAAATATAAAACTACTGGTATTAATGAAAAACCGTTGTAAATCGAAAAATATCAAATAAAGTTGTCAAGTTGTTATCTATTTCACTATTTATTATTTATTACTTATATTTTATTATACTAAGCTCCGTTCAGAACTGTTTTTATCGAAAGAAATTATTTGTCGTTGCTTTCGAATTCAATACATCTATCAAGTTAATCTTTTCCCATAATCTATGTACTCCTAATAACAAAATTTTTTTTTAATTTTAACATATGTAGTATAAAAGTCTATTGTCTATGAGTATGATATTATATTCACAAAATTAAAATCGTCTCTAAACAAAACAACAACAATTTTAATTCTTTATTAACCGTTTACTTTTGTATGAAAATGTATACATTTAATTGTTTCTGTTACAAAGAAAATGTTAGTAGGTAGTAGATTTACATTTTTTATGAATAAAAATTAATTACCATATTATCTAGAAAACATTCTTCGTTTTTAATGCAATGATTTAAATAATAATTCGAGCATATACAATGTCGCAGTGAAAAATGTAATTTCCGAGGGAAAATACACTCTAAGATTGTCCGATTACGTGATTAATGTTTTGCTTCCTGATGTCTGAATTTGAAAAAAAAAAAGAACTACTTAATTTATATTCATTCCTGTTTATATATTTTTAAAATAAACAAAATGAGAATGCTTTTTTACGGTTTACCAAAATGTACAACCTAGATAATGTACATATTTTATGAGTAGGTATATTAATGCCTTAAGTATAGGTTTTGTATTGAAAATACGAAATATTTTAATAGATATTTTACTAGATACTTATCAATTAGAAACTTTATAGTAGAGAGTGTATGAATCGACAATGGTTGTAGATAGTAGACCCATACTCCGTCATTGGAATATCTCAATCTCAAAGCATACTCATATAGTCATACAGTCATACTATTATACTAATTAAGAATTATTATACTAAAGCCTGTGATTCTAAAGCCATATATAATTATATCCAACTTAACTTCAGAATATGTGGACTCTGCAGCTTAATATATAAATAATAAATTATTATTATATACAGGTATAAACAATGATATTATGTTATAAATCAATTGTATTTAAAAATAGGAACTACAACTTTGCAATATATTTTTGATAAAGCATGATAAAGATATATGATATATCATTCAATTGTTTACAACAGTTGTAACTTCAGGTAACATCGTTTTAAATCATATTCGAAATTTGAATTTTTTTCCTATTTATACGTGTTTTATTTTTAGTCAACAGATAATTTAATATTCTTCAAAATACACAAAAATTATTTTTACGGTGTATGCGGACCGATGTCTACACAATAGGAGGTGGAGGTGAAGTGTACCCCTGCGCCAAGCCTCGTGAAATTTTAGAAAATTAATGATTTCTTGAGAAACTTTTAAAAAGTTTACAAATGACATTTTCTTTTTTGCCTAATTTCCTATTTTCGGAATCGATCTACTCTATGAGTCCCGCGAAAATAGTAAAAAACCTTTTTTTTGGTCCCACAAAATAAAATACAAAATAAATATACATACCTCTTATAGAGTAATTATTATTCATTTTTGAGTAATATTTTATATAGATTGGTTATTTATCCTATCTATCTATAATAATAACAACACTTTTGAAAAGTTGTTACGTATAAATTATAATTATTGCCATTGTACCTAATTTAAATTCAATAAATAGTGATTATTTGGTAATATTATAGTACGTTTAATATTAATTGTTTTATTAAGTTCCACAGTTTAATTTTAACTCTAATTAACATCTATTATATCTATTATAATATTATTATTATTATAGAAATTAATATTTAATATAAGAACATGTCCGCTATGTTTTCGGGTGGCAAAACAATAATTTACACATATTAAATACCTACAAAATTGAACATTTTTTATTTTGCTAAAACATTATTCAACATTTCATTTTATATTAATTATTATTCTATGTTGTTATTTTATAATATAAATAATATGTGTTAGGTACACAATCACCATCCAAACAATGATTGCAGAGCAAAATTAAGGTGCTGTAACAGAGCCAGTTGAGTATTGACATGACACTCTAGCACTATTAATTTTCACAATAACTATATTAAAGAATTAAAAACTGATTCGTTGTCAACGTTGCACAATGATTTTAAACATAGATCACAACTAAAAGTGAATGTTAGCTTAGGATTGATACAATTAATATTATAACTTTAAACTTATTTTCTATATGCTATTCAAGTTTATATACCATTGGGTCAAGATACCTATACCTACTAAGGATCTTATATATCTTATCTTAAGATTCTATATTTATAGGCGAGTTATTTTATATTTCCTACCTCTATATTAAGATAGATTATTTCAACAAATGTTTGTTACAATTCAGATAAAAAAAAATATACATACCTACATAAAATGTACTTATGTAATTTAATTAAACTTTTTAATTTTAATAATAATTATATTAATCTTTTTCGATATGTATACTGTCAGTCCAAAGTCTTTGAAATAGAGAAGAAATTGTGTTTTTTCATTTTTCCCTGATATTTAGAGTGCCTAATGTTTAACTAGGTATATTTTTTGTTAAGATGATTTACTTACCTATATTTGTTTATTTGTTATCTAATTATAATACTTTTTATACTACAATTAATATTAATACATTTATATATACGAGTATATATATTTTACATAGGTATAGGTATTCATATATATATATAATATCTACATTCTACATATTATTAATATTAACATACAAATGTCTACATCTACATAATATAATTGAGTAAAAAAATAATTAAGTACCTATTATCAGTTTAGTAAATAGGTTTTTACATATAGTACCTACCTATATAATATACAATAATATTGAACATTATGTGTATTTACTATAGTTGTTATATTTATTGTTTATTAAATAATATCAACTTAGTATGAATACACAGCGTTTGCTAACAATTTAATCTTTTGATTTAGCAATTTAGTATAAACATATTTTGAGATATTCCTTACAAATTAATGACACTAAATTTAATTTATAATTTTCAAAAAAACAATCATCTAAATAACTTAAATTTTTAAATATATTATTGTTGTAGACATAATTCTTAGCATAGATAATAATTTTATAATATAAACCTGACTTTAAAATTATCTATAAGGTGAATAAGATTATTTTCAAAAAATGTAATAATCTTCAATACATCTGATGAACTTCTCACTAATCCTCCTCTATTTTTAATATAGACTAGAATGAAATAAGAATGTTTGTGATAATAATATTATGATCAGTAATAGTTTCTAGTATACCTACTTTCAGTCTACATGTAGAGAAATCTACTTTTCTAAATGTTTTTTTATTATAAACCCATTGATATAAAAAAATTAATAGGCTGTTCAGGTGGTAGACCTATTTTGGCAACCGTATGCAACACATGAATTTGGCACTTCAAATTTAATAATTACAGCACATAAACAACCATAAAATATGAGGTAAGTAAATTTTAAATTCGAAAAATGATCCTCGTACTAAAAATATTCATGGAATAGAAATCACGAACAGTGTTCGCGTGTAATTTCAACAGTATTTCTTCCATGACGAACACTGCCGGAATTTATAGGTTACGTTATCTTTTTCTGATTGTTGTTCCCTTTAGATTTGTTAATTTGTTACTTCTCTTCAGAAATCATTACTTTTGTACGTCGTATTCCTTAGGTTTACGTCGTTCGTTTTCGAGTTTTTCATTCACGATGGTAAGTAATCAACAATAATTAAACATATTTATGTTTCTTTTCACTCTCTTTAAGTTTTCGTTCCCTATTTTCGCGGATTAAATCGGATTAAAATCATGGACTATTTAGACAATATTCACTCTGACATAACATATTATTATACCAACAAGCCTTACGTTAATATTTAATTCAACTTTCAGGGTTTCGTTAAAGTTGTGAAGAATAAACAATACTTCAAGCGTTACCAAGTCAAATTCAAGAGGCGTCGTGAAGGTAAAACTGACTATTATGCCCGAAAACGTTTGATTGTCCAAGACAAAAACAAATATGACACTCCTAAATATCGTTTGATTGTCCGTTTCTCAAACAAAGACATCACATGCCAGGTTAGTATGAATTTTTGTTCTATGATTTCATTGTTTTATTCAATAAATTGACTTTAGGTTGCACACTCACGCATTGAAGGAGACAAAATTGTATGTGCTGCTTACAGCCATGAATTACCTAAATACGGAATCAAAGTAGGGTTAACCAACTACGCTGCTGCATACTGCACTGGACTTCTAGTTGCCCGTAGAGTAAGTTATTTTTTCATCATTCACCAAGTACCTATTCTTTATTTTACGTCTTGCATATATATTTAGTTATTGAAAAAACTTGGATTGGATCGTTTGTATGAAGGATTGAAAGAAGCTAATGGCGAAGAATACTATGTTGAACCAGCTGATGAAGGTCCAAATGCTTTTCGTTGCAATCTAGATGTTGGTTTAATGAAAACCAGCACTGGCGCTAGAGTTTTTGGTGCAATGAAAGGAGCTGTAGATGGAGGTTTTAACATTCCTCACAGGTAAACAAAGATTTATATTTGGTTTTAAACTTCACAGTGTATATAAATATATTATGTACCTAGTGTGAAGAGATTCCCTGGTTATGATGCTGAAGCAAAAGAATATAGTGCTGAAACTCATCGTAAGCACATTTTGGGTCTTCATGTTGCTGAATATATGCGTAAATTAGAAGAAGAGGACGAAGATGCATACAACCGTCAGTTCTCTAAATACATCAAATTAGGAATCGTCGCTGATGATGTAAGTCAACCTTGTATTTATTAAATTAAAGAGCTTTTTCTATTTCAAGTTAAAAAGGTTAAATATTCAAAAATGTATTAGCATACAAACTGAACAATGTAGGTATATATATATATATATATATATATATGACCTTATCTATAATTATTGATATTAGGTAATTACTTCAAACAAGTAATATATTGAAAATAATTTGGGTATAAAAGCATTCAGCAATGTTATTATATGTGATCTACTAACCATTTTCCACGATGGTGTACATAGAAATTCTTAATGGGGGAGAAGGAATATATTTTTTTTAAATGAACCATTGGTTTATCTCCGACCTCGAACCCTACAGTTTACACAAATATAGCCCATAATTTGAAAAAAAAATTTATCACATAAATATTGTAAAGGTACCTAGGTAATTGTTGAAAATTAAATAATAAATCCTAAAATTACCACTTTCATGCAATAATACCTAATGTCTATAAATGTTTTTAATAACCCAACATTTTTGAAATTGTTTTGTGTTGGTACAGTATGTACAACATTACATATTTGTTAAACATTTCAATACTCTTAGACGATTATTTTTGAAATGACAAAAAAAGTAACCATAATCGTTTTTGATGAAATCACGTATTTATATAGGTTTTTCTGACTCTTTAAAAAACTATTGAGAAAATTGACTTCTTTAAACTATAAGCAATTTGCTACCAGAAAATATATAATATATAGTGATAGTATAAATCAGTCTTAATAATATATAATAAAACACTAATTCAAAACTTACATTTTTTTTTTTTTTTAAATCATTAAGAACAAACCAACTAGCAAATAGCAAAATGGAAATCAATACATTGATGAACATTCATATTATCCTCATAACTAAAAATTCATGATTTAATTTCAACCATGTATCTCGCAATTTCTATAGTAGTTATGGCTGCTTACACACTATGCGCGATTGATGACTCAAAATTAAACATGCTCTTTATATAGATTTATACTTTTTTGCATTTCCGTTGTCTTTATATACCACATTTATTTTACGTTAATTTGTCTGTTGACTGTTCCTTTTATTCAAATTTTTTAAAAATGTAAAATGTTTGACAACGAATCATTCATTATCCATTAAATTATGCATGTGACTTCAATATTGTCTAACACTTCCATACTTCATTTAAAAATAACATAAACCCAGAAAACTAAAACAGTAGATAGTCGTCCACAACAAGCAGTACGCCAATGCTAACTAGTATTTAACATAATACAAAGAAATGTATTCAAATAACATTTAGTGCCCTTTTTATTTATGAAGAACTAGACTTGTATTTATATGATTTTGAAACTCGTTCTCATACGTCTATTGTGTAGGGAAAGTGTATCCACATTTTACAATCGCATAGTGTATAACCCACTTAAAAATGTTGGCATATTATGTATGATATGCATAATATCATGGAAGATATTTATTTATATAATATCTTTATTTTATAGATATTTTTCTATTAAACGAATAGATGGACAAAATACCCAAGTAATCTGAAAATTGATCTAACTTCCTATTCTCGGTTTTTATAAGAACACAAACTTCGGTTCTTGCCTGAGTTTAATGGGGTTACAAAATATCATTATAAATTCAATCAAAATTTCAAAAAATAATATACTAGGTGTACCTACTTTATTATTATAAAATGTAAACTATTTATTTAATTGTTGATTATTGTCAAGTTTGTCTTCTCTCACAACTATTTGAGATTGGTCTACACTAGTCCTACACTAAATAACTGATTATTTTATATTAGTTTAACTAATCAATTATTGTGGTAATTTTTAATTATACCACAAACTAAGGTAGTGTGGACTGGAAACAACATGGAAGATGGTGGTAGTGGTGCGATTACATTTTGTTATGGTAAAATTGTAAATGGGGGAAATGTGGTCTGCGTATGAATATGTTGTCAAAACTATAAACTAGGCGGCATTTTTATTGCATAGATTTTTCCCCCACATTGATATTTATCTTAACAATTTGTCCGCACATATTAATCCGTCGTTTCCAGTCCATACTATCTTAGTTCGTGATTATACTGATGTTTAATATCTTATCAACATTTCTTACTATTCACAATAACAAATAAAATTTAATAGGTGGGTATTTTATTTTAGATATTTAGTGGGTATATTTAGCTCATACCAACAATTATTCGTTGTTTTATTATACCTGATTAACCCAGTATTTGTACATGTGATAACGGTGCTGAACATTCAAAAATCTTCGATAAAAAGATTGCAATTGCACATGTAGTGACAAAAGTTAATTATTTTTAATGAATATTTTATATCCTGAAAGTTTTATGGGAATATATTTCAGTACATATCCATTTTATTAATTTAGCTTATCTATTCTATGTACGTACCTACTGTAGGAATAAAATATGTTAACATCTTTATCTACTTCCCTTCGATTGGAGAAATTATCTAGGAATGTACCATTTTTTTGGATACATATTAATAAAAATTACACTATTTGATAAATAAATTTATACATAAAAAAAATGTTCACTTTTTGTGGTGGAGTATTTTTTAATTTTACATCCTTCACTCCTTTGATAACATAACATGTATCCATCTATAAAATGTATATTGTTTTGTAGTTGGAAAATATGTATAAGAAAGCTCATGAAAACATCAGAAGTGACCCGAAACGAGACAGGAAGCCGAAGAAGGATGTTTCAAAGGAACCTAAGAAACGCTGGAATGCTAAGAAATTAACCAATGCTGAGCGTAAACAACGTGTTGTAGAAGCCAAAGCTGCGTATCTTAAAGAGTTACAAGGCGAAGAGATGGAGTCGTAAACCGTTTTTATGTGCTAAGTGTATTATTTCAATAAAACATTTAAAATTCAAAATATTTTTTTTTCTTGTAAATCGAAGTTTGAAATTAAGACCTACGATAAAATATATATAATAATATATTTAGTGATGTTATAAACTGTTCGAATATCGAAGTATGGAAAACAAAATTTGAACCTAATATGTCGAAAATCCCTAAAAAAAATTAAAATGTTTAAAGTAGTTTGTTTCTATCTTTAGGGTGGATAATAATTCTTTCCGTAATATATGTGAGTAGGTACCCATTTATTATTGACGAATTTTCATTATTTATTAATATAAAATGATTTGTACTTTTTAAAAATTATTTATGAATCATATATAGTATGCTATAAATATAGAGCGATGTTTATAAATGCTTTAAATTAGAATTGATCACTGATTATTCTTTTTCGGCGTTGGAAGCTGGATACTCCAAAAAATATACATTAATCGTAATTCGTATACCAATATCCATGGTACAATACAAAAAAAAATTATTTTGTTGTCTTATTGATAATATACTGCTACTCGGTAAATTTATATGTCAGTATTTAGTATTTTGACGATCATTTTTTTATGGACAAATGAAGCTCTTGAGTTGCCAACTTTTAAATCAATTAAGTACTTAATTTTTTTTAAGTTCATTCGGGTTCGATATTTAAATTGAATAGTTTGGTTCAGTTTGACCTCAAAAATCTGGGTTTATAACATCACTGAATTTATATTATATATAGTAATATTATATAATATATATAATACCATTATATAATTTCCCTGTTGTTTTATGGGTACTATACTATTGGGAAATTACTCAGGGGCAACACTTTAAAAAAGGAGCAACATTTGAACTGCAAGGGACTTAAAATTATTAAACTTGGGACTTTTTTTGCTTATTTACGATTTTCAAATTTTAAAATACCTTTTTTAAACCCAGGGATTGCAATTTTCTAAATTGATCATGATCATAAATTTCCCTGATTATAATAATTAAATCCATGTATAATATTTATTACGTCCAATAATTAATTCAAATTTAAAATGTTAATTGCTAGTGTACTAAATTTGAGTTTTAAAAATCCAGTCTGTAATGTGTGGAAGCATATCGATCGTCTGATATGTAGGTGAATAGGTAAATTGATTTGATTAAACGATTTTGAGCAGAGCTTTTTATAATAGATTTACTTTTAAAAATGAAAATTTTATACAAAAATAATAAATATCTATAAAAAAAAAAATGTGCATGTCGCATAGTAGTACATCGAAGCAACAAATGGGTGCATGAAGGTAGTCAAACATAATATAAACAGCACAATAAATACAATCGCTATGTATAATAGTTTACGACCATCGTCAACGCAGCACTCAAATTCCATTTTCAGCAGCACCTGCGCGGAGTTAGATCTATTTTTTTTTTTCAAACAATTGTTTATAGAACAATATAATAATGTTAAAAAGTCTATTATAGGTACTTAGTATTTTCTTCCAATAAAATGATTCTGAGCAGTATAACAAATCCAACTATAACAACTATTTGTTATTTTTATAAATTTATAACTTTTATATTACCTATAACAATAAAGTCACAGTCTAAATGCATGTTCGGCACATTAGATTCTCGGGTAGCCAATGAGATTTTTCTCTGGTGCAAACTGGCCATAATTTCACATTTGGGAAATAAGTTAAAGTAAAATTGTCAATTTATTGTAGCAATAAAGTAAAAATAACATTTTATTTATTATAAAAAATCAAAACTTAAAATTAATTGAAAATTATTACGATCAAATTATAAGCAGATTTATTAAGATTTATAATTATTCGTCTAGTATTGCCAACAAACATTTTGTTTAAGAGGTATTAATTTTTTTTTCAAAACTAAATATTTAATATAAAAGACAAATCCAAAATATTAATTTTTTTCTTAATTTGTATACCACAAACACAATTATAAAATCAATGTTACCTACTACTATATTAGTTATTACTTGTAATTTTGTTAAACAATTTGAGAATAGATAAGGCTTACACACAAAAATATCTTATTGGCATGGATCATTTTTTATTAATATTATCAGTCTAATAATTATCAATAAACCCCTTTTTAGTAAAATACCATCTATACTTTATTCCAACTCTAAGATTACTTGTGCACAAACGACTGAATTATGTTTGCTGTGAATTGAAATAGATTGTCTGCCATCTTAGGTGCAGCGTGCTCGGATGTCGCAACACCAGCTGACACTTTTATACAAGTATAAAAAAAAATACACAGCCTGTTAGCCACACCCACCGTGCACGTATGCAAGTCATCTTAGTTTGAACAGTATGAAGCAAATTTTCTACCAAAACTTATACAATTTTACTTGAAGTTGTTTCTAGAAAAATGAACATAAAGATATAAAACCCATAGATCTCATACTCCACTCAGAATCTAATATAAATCATTTCTTAAATTTTACTTAATTTCAAACTAAAAATTTAATGTGGTTATTTTACATTTCAATACTTCATAATTTATTTACATTTTGTTCACAATTGTGGGCATGAAAAATGAGAGCTGGATTTTACGTGATTTGTTAAAAGTATCATGGCTTAAAGGGTGAGTTTGAACATGAGGTCACTGGAGATCAGTGCTCATTTTTCGTACCCACAACTAGTACTAATACCTTATATTATACTTATCAACAATACAGAATTAAACATTTTTATTAAAATAGTATAACCTTGATATTTTGTAACGCCTTCCATTTATATTATTCTTTTATAAATGACAAAAGTATGATTTTATTATTTATCTTTTATTAGATTTTTTTTTCTTTAAAAATCTAAAAATTAACTTGGTTATAATATATTACTTATTTAACTACATCGAAAAAAAAAATATATATATATAGTGACAATATAACGTACTAAAGTAATTGCATAATATATGTTTTATAAATATTTATTTCTTTGTACCAACGATCAAGAAATTTTTCATTCCAGATTAATCATAAATGAGGTTTGGTTTCATTTGATAATTTATAATATCTGGACTGACTGGACTAGTGCAAATGATTTAATTAGACCACATGTCATAAATATATGGACATAATTTGGTAACCACTAACCATAAATAACAATCAAGGTTACTATGAAGACTAAAAAGACTTGAAAAGAATTGCATGATTCAATCGCCTAGCTACTATTTTTTTTTTTTTTTTTGATTTATGATAAAAAATATTGCAATATATTATTTAATTAAATAGGTTACAAATTCATATTGCAATATTTTATTTGATTAAATAGGTTACAAATTAATTCATATTGTATATATGTACACTTTGAACATTAATAATTTATACTAATATCAACAGTCATTAATTAACTTATTTAAATTTACCCAAAGTATGTATTCAAAATATTTTGTTAAGCTTCTTAGTTGGTAATAAAAAAAATTTCATTTGCTGTATAATAATAACAATTCAGAATTAAATTAAGGAATAATAATAATCAAAGGGTTTATATATACATATTATATATTGATTATTAGGGTCCGGACTTATTAAATGCAAAGTGCATTTTTTGTGGGGTTCTCTAAAAAAATGCATTTAAAGTACACAATTTGATTCATGTAATAGAGACTTTAAACTTTTATTTTGCATTTTTCAGTCATTTTATTCATTTTTAGTGCATATTTATGTATGAGTTTTTAATGTAAAATTATGCAATTCAAAATAAATTTGAAATTTGTTTTTTTATTTTCCAATTATCAACGGTTTTATTTATGATTCTGATAAAGTTTTTATCTATCTACATGCCAATATTATAAATATTTTATTGTTTTAATGAAACTATAAATTCTATCCGAAAATATGTTGAAAATAATAAAATATAAAATATAATTTAGCATAATCTTATTTTTATATTTTGGTATGTTTAGAATGAATACAGCCCAAAAACTGATGTTATTCACCGATCAAAACCTGCATTGACAAAATGTTTATTTAAAGTTTCTAGTCATATTCTTATTAATTTAAAATGTTTAAATTTCCTTTAATAATCAAATATGTATTTAATAATTTTTTAAAAGTAAAAAAAAAATGGGCCATTTTTAGTAATTTTGGTTAAAAAAACATTTTTTTTAGGGCATTTTAAGTTATCTTTTAGAGCATTTTATGGTCGTTTTTAGAGCATCTAAATCCGGGCCCTATTGATTATATTAATTATATAGTATTTATATATTGACTAAGTATATATAATCATTGATGATATGTACCTATGTACAAGTTTTTGTATAACTTATACTTTATAACTTGTATGTATGTATACATTTATACAACCTTTGATTAAAACTCCTATGATATACATGTTAAAGTAGCTACAGATACTATGGCCATTTAATGGTATGACTTTGTAGGACATTTATTGAAATGGACAGGCGTAGTTTTTGGTCTCCTTATTATAGTCTTAATGGTAAATATATAATTACATCATTGCATATAATATATTTAATCAATGGTTATTATACTAATACTATAATAAATTTACCTTTAATAATTGTATTTTATATTGATAATCTAAAATGTATTTATGACCTAAAAACTTGTAAAGTTGAAAAAAATATTTTTAAATTAATTTTGTTTCATTTTCACTAGGATTAATGCTGTGTGATATTTTACTAAAATTGTCCATAACATAGCAACAATTACATATAAACAAAGAAAAATACATTAACAAATATGAGTTATTCCACATCTATAAAATTAATAATTTATAGATAAAATGATGTACCTAAGTCAATAAGACAACATATTATGGTCTACGAAAGAATGTACCTACTCAATACACACACATGTTGTACACTTTTAAGCAAAGTTGTAGGTGTTATTGGTAGACCCGTTTTGGATTTTATGAAAGTGTGTTCTCCCATAAAATATCTAGTTTAGAATTATGATGATATACTATAAAAAATCAATGGATCAACCAATTAAACATTGTAAAGAATCTAACAATAAATTGTTGAATTCCTAATTTATTTATTTTGAATAAAAAAACATTCAATGTAGGTACAAATAATGTCATAAATAGGCATATATTTATGTGAATATTGTGAGATGCTAAATTAAAACTCAATGCTATAAATAAATTTAAAAAATACTAAGCAAAATAAAACCCCAGAACAACATAATAGATCTATTATCTGTATTCTACACATATTTAAACTTGCCGCATTTCAATTTTCATTTACCAGTTACCACAAATCACTATTACATCCTCCACCTCTTTTTTTAGTATTGCTCTTTCCTTCAACATACATTCCCTTTATTACATAATATCAATAATTGTATTTACTGAAAGTGTTATAGTAAAATACAATTTATTTCTAAGCTCTACATTTCGATTTTAGTGTGCCAGAATTTTTTATTTAATTAGCAATTGGCCTAATGTGATAAATAATAAAATAGAAAAGTTTATGATAAATAAATACTTAAACTGATTTTACATTTGTTTTTAAAACAATTTGGAGATGTTCTTTTCTCAGAACAATAAAAATATTCAAGATTTTCTCGCATTCTTTTTATTCACAACCTTCCAAAATGGATCCTTTAAAAATTCATTATTGATTTTAGAGGTAAATTTTTTAATTTAATAATTTAAATTTATGATTCTACCATAAATATAAATAAATAGCATATGACTATGCTACTATAATAACAATAATAATAGGTAGGTAGGTAATGTAAATTTTTAAAAAGATGCACTTCATTCGTTGGGTGTCAGTAGGGATGGAAGCACTTTACTTATCAGGTACGATCCCTACTCATCTTGGTGGATGTAATGCATTTGAAAACAATAATAAATCATTGCTTTCAAAAAAAAAAAACAATTCTGAACGGAGCTACAGCGTGCATAACTAATACCTAATATTAATACAATTTGTATTTTTAATTGATTTGTATTCATATATTTTTATAAATATTTATCGAGTTAAAATAACAATAATAAAATTATCTTGGATGGATTTTGTCTCTTTTATCCTGTGGGTTAACGTGAGTATGGGACTGCAGGTTGCCAAACATGTATTGTTATCTTAATATTATTTTCAAGGTATTTTTGATATTGTTTTCATACCATAAACAAGTATACCTACCATATGTGTAGTGTAGACATGACCACAGAATAAGAATATTACGTGCACGTCTTTCATAATCCCAACTCTTGTAGAAGAATCTAAAATTTTAAACTTGAAAATATCTGTGAAAGTTGAGCTTTTTAACAGACCCGGATTTTACTTTAGAAATAAAATAAAAAAATAATTGAAAAATTGAAATATGGCATATTTAAAAATACCAACTACAAATAAAATTATCCTTCAGAACACTTTGCCTCTTTCACAAAAACTTCACTTTTTCTAGATGTTATACAATATAGTTCCCAGAATAGTCAGCTTCCCTGTGTTCATACGCGGTCTATATAAATATGTGACAAATAAATTAGATATACTTTCCTATTTTCAATAACTTCAAATTTGTTTTTGCAAAAATGTCAATATAGTCCTAATTTTTTAGTTGCAAACATAAAACTTAAACATTTTCAAAGAACAATGTTATCAGAAAATAATAAATATATACTAATGTAACATATTCGTTAAAGTAGGTAATAAAATATATACTATATAGTTGTAAAACATGGATTAGTAATATAATAGCTTGTGTAATATAATATTAGGTACCTATTATATGTAGGTATTTGCCTACCTACCTATTTTTAAGATAACTATATTAATTTTATTGACGTGAATTTTTAAGTATTATGTTACATAGTTTTTAAAAGTATATTAATTTCCTAAGGTTTAAATATTTTTAAGGCATAAGAAAATTGTGATGAATTTTTTGAATTGAAATATATATATTATTTTATTATTATTATTCTTAAATACCCATCATATCTACATCGTTTATAGTATAGTTTGGTCTATATTAAATATTTACAGAATTAATGTGCAATAATCAATAATATATTGTTTCATATAATTCGATAAATGTAAATTATAAGTATAAGTAGGTTATTGGCAACTGGCAGATTTATCTACTATACCTACCTAGAGAGAGAAACAATACTTTATTAAAGCGAACTGCCCGTCAGTCTGGTTGCCTATATGACACAGTGTAAACGTTCAAACGTGATTGTTACATTTTCAAATACAGATAATATATATTATATAAATTAAACGAATGAAATTAACAAAGTAAAATTACATAATATATCATATGGAATGATCTTAAAATACAGAGATAGAACATTGTACCTACTTAAAACACTGTGCTCTAGTTTAATAATTAAAGAAAAGAAATACCTGCCTACCTATGCTATGTTTACATAATTGTACCTATATATAAGTACCTACTTAAATGGCTAAATTATAAACTAATGTCGACGATTAGGAAAACGTATAAATTAATGTCTGCAATTATAATTGTGTTAATTTGAAGTCATAAAATTAATAATTATTTCTAATTGACTGCAATGACAATAAATAGATGTACAAATTCCATTCTATGTATGCTAAATGATAATATAAACGTGTAGGTACACTTCATGTTTTACGTACATTATTAATATTATTGTCACCATAGTGAATCCGACGATTTTCGCGACAAATATTTTACATTTTCACCTGCAGTGACCTAATAATATTTTATTACCTATTCAAAATGTTGATATTATATACCTACCTATAGTATATTGTACATATAGTTATTGGTTTATGACATTATTGGACTCTCGTTATGAACAACATGAATTTTTTCCACATAAATCGTACGATTAGCGACAATATATTAATTCTATATAGTTACTACACTCGCATATATATAATACTGTATAAGTAATATATATGTATTATGTATATATGTAGGTAAGTAATCGTCATAACTCATAGGTACCGCTACATTATATGCGTTTACGTGACCGCAAATAGGTCGTAATTATATTACGGTAATAATTGAGACGGTTATTTTTTTTTTTACCCGTCTCCCGAGAGAGAGAATTATATTCTGAACATCAATAGCTAAATTCATAGATTGTTCTATATTCATAAAGTTTGCCCAAGTTTTTCTTAGATTTTTTTTAGAACTATATAGGTATTCATAAAATGTTCCTAGAGCGTGATCTAGTTTTAATTTAGTAAATTCTTAGTGGATTATTGGGTTGGATCTCACTTACCTATTATAGTTCGTTATATTTATTATTGATTTATTATTTATGGAATTACATGGAAAATCCAATAGAAAGTTAAGAGTTTTTCGTTCGATTCCGTTTTTCAAAAAGTGTAAGTTTAGATGTTCTATTATCGCATCATATAATAGAATCAAATGACCGTCGAGGATTACCTATAAACCCTTTATAAAAGGTTTTGATTGCATTAAGATTTTATGGAACTGGATGTTATCAAGTTAATATTCTAGTTTGTTCTTTTAGCTCTTACGTAAAACTTTCTTTTTTTTTCAAGTGATAAATGGTGACACGGCTGGAATAAATCAATCCACTAGCTATTGGTCGAGTAGTAGAGGATGTTTCTATAATTTTGGTACGATCTTTACAAACATGGGTTAAATTTCCATCCACTGGAATAATGGACGAAATTAAGCAACGAAATATGACATCGCTGACTTCTTTTTGTGGTAATTCGGCCGATGAGTTAAATAATGGTATAATGAATAGCAATCGAGTGTTTCAGTGATATCAACATTAGTTATTGAGTACAAAAATTGATCAAATGAATTGTCTTTAACTAATGCAACTGATGGTCCACCTTCTGTTTCCTGACTGTAACGTTTCTCAACTCTCAAATCATTTTTTCTAGACGTCTTAATGTTATAACATTTTTTTCATAGCTGATCAGAGGAACGCTAAAAATGAAAATATTTTTTTATGTATTATACTAACTTCATAAAAAATAACACTCATATAAAAAAAATACTTACATATAAATAATAATTACATAGTAAAATAATTTATTTTTAGATCTGGGTATAATTTATATAATATGATATCTATAGTAGGTATACCTGTGTACTTATAATTTATAAATATAAATAAATATTATAATAATTTTTAAATTATATTTCTTATACTTCCGTTAACATTTAAACCTAAACTGATAAATTCATTGGTCAGTTTTTCCCAATAACTTATTTTTTCTGCAACTGTTTTTGGCATGTTTATTTATTTTTTCGATAAAAAATCTATATTTGTATACTAGATCACTTAAAGGATCTAGTTCCACATTTGTAAATTATTTACTTTTTTTAGCACTATTAATATTTACCATTTTTAAAATGTAAAATAATAAATAAATTTTTCGATAATAAATCATTTAAATTTTTATAAATAAAATCACTTCTCTTAAAATATTTGATGACTTGTAGAATTGGTAAATATTGTATATTGATGACATATAGGAATAATAATAATAATAACATGGAGCTTAATAAACTCCTTGGGATTTTAATATTTTATAATTTTATAACTAAGAAATGTCTTAGAAATAATTTTCTAGGTCAATTCTTAGAATAATCTTACTAAAAGAATATTCTTATTTCTTACATATTTTATGAATACGAATGATTTGTTTCGACTTAGAATTTCTTACTTAAGTAGGTACCTATTTTCTTAGAATAATCTTAGTAGGTACTATTTATGAATTTGGCTATCCGATATGGAAGCTACCGACCCACCGAGTTTTACTATTTCTACCGGCCTAAACATTTTTTATCCTGAAAAATGTATTGTACTATAGAATACCGGCCATTAAAAATATTTTTAAAAAGAATTTCACTTTGCGGTGCTCTTATATTTTTGGCTACTTAATCGTCCCGCCGAGTTGAACTCGATAACTCGCTGGGACTGTCAACACATCCGATCGAGTTCGTCGATAGGACGCGCCATGTTGAATTTCACTGGAGAAAATAATAGGTATAATAGGTACGATAATTATTATTTTTTTGTCCCCACTGCGGCGCGTAGGTATACATATTGTGAGGCAATGCCATCAGTCAAATCTTCACAGTTCACGATATGTCGTCATCCTATTGTTATTGCGAAAACCGAATCGCCGCGTCAGTGTGTTTTAGCGAATAGCGACCGCAACACGGCACTATACAGTTGTCTCTTGGTAACTGGTAAGCTCGTTACATTATTATGATGATATTGCAGTTGCCGAAATCTATCGTTTTTACGTGAATACAAATTGAATGAAAATCACCGAATAAATCAACTCGGTCTGTGTAAATATTGTAATATATGTAAAATCACGGTCAAGTCACGATTCACAAGGGTAGATTTTCAAATACGAGCGGTCCGCACAAACAAAATGGCGGGGTTGTCCGACCTCCACAGCCCCCCGAGTCTATAACCTCAAAAAAGTAAAAAGGCAGTGCGGAAAAAAAAAAAAAAACATTTTTTCTCAACTCGTTACGTATTATTATTTAGGTCGTCCGTTGTTTGTTCGATAAAATAATTTGTTACTCAACACCGTTCGTATTAGACGGTCCATTTCGCATGCATCTCGTTCTCAGCCGCCGGCAGTGACCTGTCAGGTGTCCTCGGAACGTCCCGTATGGACGACTGGTGCCCGTCCGAGCTCTGACCGCGATATTCAATTCGCTCTATACGGGCGTTTAGGGACGGATCCGATGGCCGAGTCAACCGCCGCTAAAGCCGTCGCGGTGACTGTGGTAGTGCTACTGCTGTGTCTGCCGGCGGCCGTGTGCAAGTTGGTCAAGTGCGAGAAGCCCGAGTTGAGCCCGTGCTATTGCGGAAAAACGACGTACGACCGCCAGGAGCTGTACGCCGTCAACTGTACGGGCACGGAGTTGTCGATGCAAAAGAGCTTGGACGTCCTAATGAACCTGCCTAATGAAACCGAGGTCAGACATTACAATATACCTACCTATATTGTTGCACCATAAAATGTGCACAATGGCCTAGCGGTGGCCCAGAGCGGAGTGCACGGTCTCATATCATGGTAGTCCAACGTCTTGATTGTGTATTTGTTGTAGGTCCTGATATTCACTGGTAATTATTTACGGGAGCTGCCGTCCAACGTATTTGGCGTCAACAGCACCGTCGAAAAATTGCGGTTCCTAGATATGTCCAACAATGGTATTCAAGAGATCAAAGGCAAGAGTTATCATCACGTTTCAGCCGTGGAACGGCTGATTCTTAACAACAACAATATCGGGTTAAATGGCATTGGATTTCATCATCCTAGGTAAATTTTAATTTTCCTCTTCAGTTTTAAATTTTTAATTATTATGATATATTGGATATCTACCTAGGTATATACCTAATATAAACTTATAATCATTAATTTCAACATATTTTAATTTATATTTCTGTTACCCATCTTATTTATTCAATCTAATATAAAGACCCTAACTTTTGTCATTAATCTAAACTAAAATACAATTTAAGTATAAATTATTAAAAACTAAATAGGTACCTACCTATTTATGATTCTAGGTCAAAATATCTACTGATTAAATATCGAAGTATTGTGATTTTTTTTTTAATGGATTTATGTATGGTATATTATATAGAGTTAACTGGAGTCATGGGTGTATTTATAGGTTCTCTCTAAAATTAAAGACATTTTTTTATAATAATGTTGATAAATAAATTGATCATTTGGAAAAGGCCATATATCCACAAAAAAAATTTTTCAAGAAAAGAAAAAACTGTATTTGGAGAACAATAATAGGTAGGTACATTTAAATTAAAACTGAAAAGATTAAATTTTTAAGTTCTTATATAAAAAACAAATACACTATAAAATTGATTATTCATATTAAATTGAATATTTAATGAGGAGAGGGAAGTGTTGGACATACCTATGGCCTTTTCGAATGGATTGTAAATTTACATCGATTTTCATCATTCTTACCTCATGATTATGATAAATTGTATCAAGTAAATTCAATAATATATCTAAAATAATATAATGTACATTCCTTTTATTTAAAAATAACAATTTTTAAAAAAATTAATTATTTGTATTTTTTATTAATAATATTTTAAACATAAAAAAAAAATATTTACTCTTCTTTTCGATATATTATTCTAAATAAATTATGTAGTTTATCTTTTGCTTACAAATACCTACAATATACCTACCATTTGTTTTTTCTACTTATTAGAATTCTTCACGATTTTCATCTTTGTCTGTAGTAGGCCATAAAAAATTGTCGTTCTAAAACTTTTTTTTTCTGGAACGTACTGAATTAATTTTTTAACATCTTAAATTTTTTTGGAATTAATTGCAATTTTTCTATTATATGCAGAAGTTGTTGGGAACGAAAGAATGACATCATATGGTTTCCCAAATTTGAATTCTTCTGTTATGAGTCCATCTATCCATTTATAAGCAACAATCATCCCCGGTTTATTTGTGGCATATTTAAATTCCATATACCTACTATAATACTTGAAACAAATCTTTTTAATATTTCCGGATTTTGGTTGTTGTTCATAGCGCTAATGTAATTTTTTTATAATATTCAGGCCACCAATCTTTAAATTTTAAAATGTCTTCATTTTTAATTTTAATAATTTTGGAATTTCAACTAACCTGTGAAATGAATTCATAGTATTTGTCTGGTGTATATATTCTATATTTTTTACAAATTAATCTTTTTTCTGTTCCAAAATCCCTGTCGCAAGGTAAGAAAGGATGCCCTCAATTAGAAAATAGTGAAATATTTTATCAAATCTACCACTTGATGCAGTAGAAAGGAAAAATCTTAACAGTATTATTTTTGTTTTGACCACTGCAACCGTCTGAAAAAATATGCAACTCTTTCGCATGAGGTGGAACTTCAGTTGAAAAATAATTATTTAAATAAGAACAAATTTCATTAGGTCCTTTTAACGCCTGGCTTTCATGATATGAATAGAAATAAGCTTTACCTGTCTTGATATTATGTGTACAAAACTCAAAAACCCAAAGTTGACGATAATAGAAAACTTCTTAAACTGGAATATGTGGTAATTGAAAGGTTTTGAATATAGTCTATTGTGATGGCTAATATATTTTCATTAGTTTGACAGACATTTTTTAAGTTGTGAATTTATTATAAAATTTATTGGCTCGATTTTTAATGCAGAACAAGTTCACTAACAGCTACTCTCGTCTAACATTTTCATTAAGTTGGTGATTTTTTATTTTCTGATTCAACTCTTCATATAATGAACATAACTATATCTATTTGGAAGTGACCAAATTTGTAATTAAAATTTGCTTTAAAATATTTTAAGTAAAATTTATATTTCACGTCAACTTCAGTATATTTCTTTTTAAACATTTCATAAATTTATTTTACGTCTAATTCTGCAGACAAATATATTAGTTTAATATTGTTAGAGTAATGAATTTTTTTTATTTGAAATAACTCAATATGTTTTTTTATCAAAGAACAAATGGAACCGGGTATTAAATTATGTCATGAATTTACCGATTTCCCCCTCATATCTATTGGTTTAGCGTCACCTATTAGTAAATGGTTTAGGCGTCTAGTGTGTTTTTCTTCAACACCGTGCAAGTTATCTGTTATCTTAAATACTGATGTGATAGTGAAAGTCCATAGCCCTTCCTTAGAATTTTGCCGTATTGTATTTACTCTTCCTTTTAATTTCTACTGTTTCAATTAGACTTTGTAAATAACTATCTTGACTATTTTTATCATTAAAACTGTTTATTTTGACTAAAATATTGTTAATATTTTCTTCAGACAAATTTTCAAAACATTTTTTTAGGACACCCACAAAACAAATAAGTATTCTATAAAGTATATAATATACATATTACTGGTTATTATGGGTATAACAACAAGTATAATATAATTATATCAACGCGACGATCCAGTTTTGCGTCTCGACACTTTAGAGAAACAATTAAGAGCTTTTTTTCTTTTATTACCTATCGTACAGTCATTTTCACTAATATAATTTTCACATTCACTCATTTTATTCGAGTTATATTTAATAACTATTATTAAATAGAACAAAAACTTATTTGTACAAAATAATATGAAAACGTTGTTAAAACAAGAAAAAAATAAAATTATCAAATAGTAAATATGATTGATTATAAGCATATTGGTACAGTGTACTGTTGATAATATAATATTACTTATATAGTTATTTTTGGAGAAATGGCAGTCTCGCAGGGAATATGTATTATATATAAAATATTCCTAATAAAACATTATTATCACATAAAACTAGTTTTGCAAATATATAGAGATATGGCCTTTTCCAAATAACCGATTCAAATAAAGTCTGCATTGCCATTTACAATGCTATTCGTAATATATTTTCTGCTTTAAAGAGTAAAGATATGGGTTAAAATGTATATTTTTAATTTCTACGTTTTATTATGCCATAGCATATTAATAAATACAATTTGAATAGGTACATTCATATATTTTATAACAATATTGTTTTTACATTAAATTTTAGATTTTGAGCAAATGTATTGGTTTTATAATGGTGTATTTTTATTGCATTGTGGCTAAATATAACTTATCTGTTGTTTCTGCTATAAAATATTTTAAAATACTACTTTAAAAACTATTTTAATTTTAATTTGTTCTAAATGTTAAGTTATTTTACAAACTGGCGAGGTCATTCTTTTGGTATTAATTTTAAATAATTACATTTTACTGGTATGTGATGTCATCATGTTTACATTACACTCCACACCTAGGACCACCTACTGATTGAATTATTCAACATCAAAAGTTTTTTTGTCTGGTTGACTATACCTATTTTAAAAAATTATGTCAATACCTTTACACACCTACATTTATAGTAGTAAGTTAGATTTATAAATGTTCACACATCTATCATAGTTTACACATCTTTTGAAAAAAGTATTATTATTAGGTAATTAATTTTTGGCATTTTGGGAAAAAGATAAACGGTATGTTCAACTTATTTATTTAACTTCTCTAACATTTTTAGTTTTAAATGTATGGAATAAAAAAAAAAAATAGAAAATCAATCTAATGTAAACACTGACAAATTCTAATCAGTATATTATCCGATTACACAGTGAATCTGTATGATTGATATAGGTATGTTTTGGTAAATAATAATGAAATAACATCCGTTCAGATGTATGACAGAGCGTGAATGACACGTATGCCTATTTTCCACATATGTGAGTCATGGGAATGGGGGGGGGTATACTAACAATAACACACCTCTCCTGTATATATTTATTAAATTGTCTATAATTGACCCTATAATTTGTCTAATAAAAATGTGTCCTTGTATAAAAATACAAAATCTACTCATAAGTAACTTCTTTGTAGTACTCAAAAAGTAAATTATGTAGATAAGTGTTAATTATTTTAAATTAATTATATTTTGTTATATTTTATAGAGTATTTTCAAACTTTGATAGTTTGTTAGAACTACATCTGACTGATGCATTTGCTGATAATGGTATTGTGAACATAACCACTGATTTGCATGAAGTATTTATCAACAGTAATTTAAGTCGCTTGGCTAAACTGCATCTTGAACAAAATAAAATTAGTGTCATAACAGAACCACGTGTTTTTTGTCCATTACTCAGTTTGCTTGACTTACATCTCAGCAACAACCAACTTACTAGCATTGATTTTGACATTCAGTGTATGCCTCATTTACGATTCATTGATTTAGAAGGTAATCAAATACGTGGACTCTCTGAAGAACAACTTTCCACCTTAGATAATGTCCAGTCTAACAATAAATCATCTTTGACCATCGATTTATCCAACAATCAATTTTCATGTGGCTGTAATATTGAAACCCTTTATAGTTGGTTACGAAACACTAAAGTAAATGTTCGTAATGCTGATACAATTCTATGTACACAATATTTACCGAAAAATCCTTTTGATCCATATGCTGCTTATCGCAACGATTGTCAAAGTCCAGTACGTACCACACCAATTGATGGTAATCATGGAGGACACAAATTGGTAATGTTTTTTGTGTTTTGTGCTATACTTGCATTTTTGGGTGTTGTACTATATGTATCGAGATTTGGATTGAAACGATTAAGACCAGAGTTTAATACTTCTTCAAGAAAAATACATTACACGACTATTGGCAAGTGTGAAGAACAAGAAATACATGTATGATAAAATGACAAATGATTAATGGTGTTAACAGTATGGCATGTGGAAAATCCGACTCGTGCTTTTAGGAAAAGACTGATAACCATTATTTTTTTTTTTTTTTAATTCAATAAAAGATTTAAAAAAATATATGAATTATTTTCTTTTGTACAGTAATGTTATAAAATTATGAATGAACATTTTTAAAATGAAACGTTTTAATTTTTCGTTTAAAATTTAAATTACATCTTTGATTGAGACAAATTTTTTATTATTTTTATTAATGACATTAAAAAAATGACTGTTATTAAACAAAAAATTTTTTTAAAAATAATTTTATATTGTTGATTTGTCGTAATTATTGTTGATCTCTAATATCTCTTGTTCCTCTGAAGTATCTCTACTTGTATGGTGAAAGTATGACCTGTCGGATTTTCCACATTTGTTAATACCTACTCCTTTTAGTAGCTACAAAATATGTCGCTTTGTGTTCATTCACATCATGTATCTGTTATAAAGAAAACAAAGTTAACTTTACTTAGTACCTATAATTAAGTATTATAAAATTTTAAAAATATATTATATTAGTGAGATGAAAAAAATACACCGTCCCAATTTTTTTTTTATTTTAAAATTTTTTTTTTTTTTTGTTGCAAAATGTTAACATAATATAATTTTTAAATGAATGAGCTTTTACATATAAATTTATGTATTTACAAAAATGTGCTAGTGAAAAACACATGTTTTTTATAACATTGTGTAGTTTGTTTTTTTATTTTCTAACAATACTTTTTTCTTGATGTTCAAAATTAGAACATACAATTAATTTTATGATACTTATATTAACTATTTCATGACTTATAGTATAACACTACTATAGTCACCACTACTATTGTATAACACTTATGTAGTTATGCCTTTGTTATTTGATTATCTGTACTTATGCCTTTTTGAATATTGTATTCTTGTTAGACAATCAAGAAACTCGAGGAAAACACCAATGGCTTTTTCACAAAATGTTTGCTATGTAATAATTAATTTTACATTGTGGTAAACCATAATTTTAATGTATATTAACAAAATACTCAAATTGTATCTCATATTACGTCCATAAACATTCTCAAGTTTCTTGAATTACAATATTTATTGTGATTTATGTTATATGTACATATAAATGCTTAGGATATTTAACTTATTTTTAGAATTATATAATACATAATAATTTATTTATCTATACTTGGCTAAAATTTAATTCTTATTGTATGCAATTTTCAGTGAAGATTTTTATACCATTGTTAAAATTTGTTTTGTATAGATTTAAGTATAGAAAATTAACATTTCACATTTCTCACTACTCTTCACTTGTAATCATAACTTACACTTAACTGCTTATTAAATTCTTAGGCAATTGTTGACAATCCAAAGTTGCATATCTTGGATTCTAATGTTAATGTTAAATACTCAACTTACTGTAAGTAAACTAATCTTCAATAAAACAATAACAAAATTATTTAGGCTTCTTTTACTTGTCTTTCTGTATATGATTGTTTTAAATTTTAAAAGTAATGTCGTTGGAATATTAATGTTTCGTAAAAAAGAAAAAACTAAAAAAATGTTTAATGTACTTAACAAATTTGTTGATGTTTTGTTTTGAGTCTCGGATTTTATAACGTTGTTTATAATGTGTATATATAAGAGTTGTGAAGACGCACTTGACACTTTGCGCTCTGTTTATCAGTTATAAACATTTTAACACTGTTAGTCTATAAAATATGTTGCCAATGTTGGCATTTTTTTGCAAGCAACAGTGGTATATACAGCTGATCACACATTCCTTTTTGCAAAGCAAACCCAAGTTCACGTTTATTGTTACTTACTATTATTATTATATTGGAGCGCAAAGTGTTGAAACGTTTTTTTTTTTTTATTATTATTAAATATTATTATATAAAATATTTTAAAAAAAAAATAAAAAAATATAACATACAACATGTGTAACACCTTTTTCTAGTTTTTAAACAATTATTAAAGCCTGCTATGAAAAACAATATAATATATATTTTGACTATTTGCCAATAAAAAAAAAAAAAAATTAATGTACCTATTATATTATACTGCCTATACCTTGTCTCGGAAAACTAAAAAGAAAGGTATTGTTGCGCACATTCCATTATTACTGACAGGGAACGACTGGTTGCATGTCTATGCTGCCACCACCAACTACACAAATTACAATTGTTATACCAAACATAATATAATATTGTTTGCCATCACCTGTCATGTATGCTTACGCTCCAGAACAAGAAGGCTGATCACTGATAATAATAAAATAATAAAAAAAAAATCCCAATTAAAATATTAAAAAATATTGTGTTTACACAGTCCGAAAACTGTATCACTTAGTATGCTACTCATTATCGCTACCGTCCGGGTGGTTACATGTCCCGAGTGTTAAAGGAACACTAGGCGAGGTGCAGTGTAGGGATGGTCTAGACTGACAGGTTTTCGTCTAGAAGCGGTACTTTTCTTTCATGAGACAAGGTAAGGTATATTATTAAATGGTAATTTTTATTTTATTAATCAAATGTAATGTGTTATAAGACAAGAAATATTTCATTGTTTGGTCCGCTTAATTAATATAATTCAGTATTTGCTATATGTATATGTGAGCCATAGTTTTATTGATGTAGTGTAGCTAGTTTAATTTACTTCCACTTAATACTGCTCATATTTAAACGCTTAAAATGAATGCTACAAGTTTCAGATGCATTATTTATAATATAGGTATTTTTATACAGAGCGATTGTTTGTTGGTCATTCGATAAGTATATTTTAAAATTAAAATAATATCTTTTAAAACACTTTTATAACTAAAAATTGAAATTTATTGCCTTTAAATGGCTCTATACTCGAAAACAAGCTTAACTTCTACCCAAAATAGTATATACATAAATTACATACCTAATATATAAATGCATTAAAAATAAAAAAAATCATTATATAACCAATACAAGTATCTAAAATTGGATTTTTCACCTTTATATTTTATATACTTTATGCTTTGAATTTGTTTGTCCATGTTTGTATAATAATCAATGTTACAACTATAGACTTCTAATTAACTAGATAGTTAATAGGATACTACACCAATGTTTCTGTTATCTGTTGTCTCTGACACAAGCCGGCCATAATTACCAATGTTAAAAATCAGCATTGTTAACACCACTGACATCAGCACCTAACAGTTTAGCTCCTTCAGTGGCGTTATGGTCTAGATATGCATGTCTTAAAATCGGATTGATTGGACGTGGAGATTTCTCATTGTATGGAACAGCTGTGAATGATTCCAATGTACGACTGACTACATCAAAACCACTAAAAGCACATATACTCTCTCTGGTTGACATAAAGCATGCAAAGGATCGGCAATTCCCAATGTTGGGCTGAGAGTTCGATTGGCAATAGGTACCAGTTTTTGTGATCAACTTTTCATAATCAAAAATACAAACACCAGTAGTCTCACTTCCAGTACCGGTAGTGGTTGGCACAGCAATCAATGGCTTTAATGGAACAGTGACAGGTTTTCCTTTACCAATAAGTGGATTCACATAATCTAATAACTCAGCTTCTGGATCAGAATAGTACAAGTTAGCTGCTTTACAAGTGTCCATAACAGAACCACCACCAACAGCTACGAATGCATCAAACTCCAAATTACGCACAAAGTTTGTAGCAGCTTCAAGACTTTTTTCATTAGGTTCCACTCTAACCTTATCATAAAGATCATATTTTATACAGTTTTTGGTAAGAGAGTCAAGAACTCCTTTAACTGGTGACAAGTTGACTAGGTTCGAATCAGTCATGACACACACACGCTTTGCTTGCATTTTAACCATATCCATACCCAATTCTTTGGTGACACCCGGTCCATATCGAATAGTAGAACATGCCATTTCAAAAGCATACTCTTTCTGATCTGCACTAGAACTGAGCCTCGAAGGTATAGAGTTCTTAAATTTGAACGTGATGGGCATCGACAAGATACGAAGTTCCATCAAATTAATTACCCTAGACCTCATGTTGTGGTTTCTAAAAATATTTGAAATTAAGTAGGTACCCAATGTTATTTTATTAAATTTGTATAGGCAGTAAATTAATTTTTATAGCTTTACCGGTAGTCCAATAATACAAACCAAAATACTCGTCACTTAAAATATTGATCTTTGGCAGCTGAAATTAAAGAGCTAAGTCCATAGTTAGCCAAGATATGGTAATATAAAGTTACCTATTTAATATGTTCATACATTATATTTCATAATATATTTTACTTAAATTGTAATATAAACTTAAATAACTCTTATTTTATTATTCTCTACCATATATATAGGTAACCATTATTAAATCTAAAATAACTTAAACCATAGGACACTATATTCTATGTTCTATGATTAAACGTAGGTAGTTTCATTGATTATATATAATCAATGGTAGTTTTATCGTGTATTTTATACGAATAAATATACACGAAACATACACGTAAGATATACATAAAATACATTATAGAGAACGTAGTATATATTATACCCCACGTTTACGAATATTAACTACGTGTATTTGTACACCAACATTATACTATAATAAAATTGTAAACGTAGATTATACGTGTCGTGTTATAGTATTATATTATTTACCACAGAATTCTTCAATTTTGATTTTTTTTTTTTTTAAATAATGTAGATTTTAAATGATGGGGGAAAGTCAGAATTTGGAGATCGGAATTGATTTAGAAGTTATAACAATTTGAAGTTTTCAGTATTATTTAAAACAACATATTTTACGTTACATTTTCATACCTGTATATGAACCTTTAGGTAGGTATATAAAATCGTGTGTATTCATGTAAATGTCAGCGTGGCCATTTCTACATATTTTGCAATTTTTAGAAAATTAAAAAAAAAGAAAATCTAACAATTGAAAAATGTTATATGCATTTTAAAAATAAATACCAACTAATTGATCCCATTACTCCCATTACAGCTAATTCAAAAAATTTTTATTGTGGTTATTTTTATAAATTCATAAAATGTTATTGAAAATATTACTTTTGCATTTCTTATTTATAACAATTTAAAAACATTGTAGAAATATGAAACGAAAAATAAACGATAAAGAACAATATTATCTAGCGCCCTACGTAGCTGTTTTAGAATATGTACATTTAATCACGTTTTATGAGTTATTAAAAAACTAACTTTTTTGATTTTTTGAATAAATATCTCTCAAAAAAATTTAAATGTCGAGAAAAATCTATATGTTGGGCACTAGATAATGTTGTTATTGATAATTTGTTTTTCGTTTCATATTTCTAAGATGTTTGAAAGTTGTTAAAAATGAGAAATGTTAACATGAGTTTTTCATTGAAAATTGTTTGCGCTAACATATCCTCTTTAGCTACCTACTTTTTTTCCTGAGGGGGCTGAGCCCTAAAGTCGAGAGGTAAGTGGGTAAGAGAGCGTTCATACAGAATTCGGTGGTAAATACTATAATACTATAATAGGTAGGTACTATATATAATATAATATGTTGACAATGATGAGAAATGAAAGTATTATAATATAATACTATATTAATATATATATATTGGCATCCCTAACAGTACCAGGACTAAGCAAATTTACAGTTAATTTTTTTGAGAATGAAAAAAAAACTAATTTTTGAATAGTATTTCAATTATAATATACTATATTCCAGGGAGTCAAAACGGGTTTGAACCCGGGGTGAAAACCCGTGTAACCCGCAAAATATTAAAACCGTGTTAAAGCCGAAACCCGTAACCCGGAAAAAGTGATACACGTTTTTTAAACCCGTA